>VYZP01041963.1:0-75274 GCA_013400635.1 Hypocryptadius cinnamomeus | reverse complement strand
TGGGGGTGCACAAGGAGCTGGGAGGGGTCACAGCCAGGACAGCTGAGCCCAGCTGACCCCAGGGATGTCCCAGACCACAGGGCCTCATGCTCAGCACAGAAATCTGGGGGAGAAGGAGGAAGGGGAGGCATTCGGAGTGATGGTGTTTGTCTTCCCAAGACACCGTTAGGTGTGACGGAGCCCTGCCTGTCCCGGGAGGTGAGCAGCGGGCTTCCTGTTTCGGTTCCCTCGTGCGCGCGGCCTTTGCTTTCCCTATTGAGCTGTTTTGGTCCCGCCCCGCAGCGCCACCGCCCCCTCCGTGACGCCACCGCTTACGTCACACCCCCGCCCTCCGCCGCCGTTGGTACCGCCCCCGGGCGCCGCCCCCCGCCGTGGTNGGCTGCCGGGCCGGATTACGCCGTTTGCGCAGGCGGCCGCTGCCGGGCCGGGTTACGCCGTTTGCGCGGCGCGGCCGCTGCTGGGCCGGGTTACGCTGTTTGCGCAGCGCGGGGGGCGCAGGCCGCGCTCACCGTCCCTGTGCCCCGCAGGCTGCAGGAGGATCCCCCGGCCGGGGTGAGCGGGGCCCCGTCTGAGAACAACATCATGGTGTGGAACGCCGTCATCTTCGGGTGAGTCGGCAGGGAAGGGGGCGGCGGGCCGCGGGGGCCGCTCAGCCGCCGGGGGGTTGGAGCCGGGCTGCCAGCGGGGTAACGCTGTGCTTTGCTTTCCCTTCTCCAGGCCCGAGGGGACCCCTTTCGAGGACGGTAAGTGCGGCGTGCGGGGCTGGGGTTTGGCTTTCTCGGGGTTGACTGCTGCGGTTTGACACGGCCTTGGTGTCACTACCGTAGACTCTGCAACAGGTGTGGGCCTGGACATGGCGGGGGGGACGTGGGTGCATGTTCACTTGACCGCACACATGTGTGCCTGACTTATGTAAATACTATTTTTCTAATCCTGCACTTAGAGATTGTTGTAGATTTAGATTGCTGTGTTTACTTACAACAAAATACAAATTAGCTTGTACAGTCTTGTGCGTAGTTGCTACATCTATTATGAGTCGTTTTAAGGGTCTCTACTAACTTACTTGTTGAACTCTGGATCATGTTTTTAGGGACATTCATGTTTGGGTAACCATCGATAACTTGGTATAGAACTGTTGTCTTTTGTTTGAGTTCTCTTTTTTCTGATGCTGGAAGTGTTTTGTGAGCAAGTTCCAACGTGAGTCAGCTGAAGTAGGAAATGGGCTGAATGTTTGAGGAAGTTCAGAAGAGTGGCTTTTTCTTGTCGTTTATTTTACTCTGCTACAATTGGTATCATTCAGGGCTTAAGATTGAAAAGACTTTTTAAGTTTAAAAGCTGACTAAATAGGTCCTGGTGACATACCTGTAGTTTTCATCTGGCCTTACTGACTTTGATAGGTTTACTGATGCTGTATGAGTACTTAAGCATCTTGTGAAAACCTGTTAGACATGAAATACTGTCTAACTGAAATCAGTGACGCATTTTTTAAGGTACTTTTAGTGTAGGCTATAATTAATCTTAGATCTCCATGACTCATGACAAAAGCATAGGAAAAATTCCTTAACTCTTATGTTGTTCTTGGCTAACTCCCTTGTCTTTGTTTATCCGTGGAGGTAGCACCTGTGGATGTGCCTCTAAATTGCAGACTGTATTTCTCTGTGAAGGTTTTAAAGACCTCAAATATTTCAGGCCTAAGAAAACTCTGAAGAGTCACTTATTTTTAATGAATTTCATTAGTTAAGAAATTTGCTAGAGAGCTGCTTCAGCAGTCTAATGTTTAGAACTTGGACTTAAAACATTGCATAATAGAACAGCTACACTAAATGTATTTTGCTGTCTCATCTGGTAACCCTTAAAGAAGGACTCACTTAAACTTCTGTGGGGGTTGCTAGTGCTGCTTTAGGCTCTTGGAGCACTGCTGCTAATAGAGTGATTCACTGTTTGGAGCAGAAAGCTGTCTCCTTGCAGTGTGCTAAAATGCAGGTTCTTGCCATGCTCAGGCTCTTCCAGCTCAGCATGTGGTTAACAGATGCTATAAGGGCTTTTTTCCCATATATTTCCATTCAGTTGCAGAAGGTTGAGGACTGCTGTTGAGAGCCCTGACATATTGATTTCCTCTGTGCTTCCTGAGGCAGCATTGTGTCTTTATCTTGGGTGCTGAGGACATGTTGCACTCACAGCAGTTTGAGGTTCAGACAGATGCTGGAGGCTGCTGCTGCTGTCCTCCTGCTTTGGTTGATGTCATAGTGTAATCTCAGGGTGTGATGGATTGCTCTTTTCTTAGCAAAGTCTGTGTTTTCACACTGTGTGCTTAGGAAAACAGATGTGTCTTGTGTTGCAGGATATCTGCTTATCTCCTCCCCTCTGGATGCATCTTACTTTCCTAGATAACTAAGCACTAAGTGGAGCCTGGAGATAGGGCTTGTTGGTGCCTCAGCTGTGCTTTCCCATTCAGTGAGTGAAGTCGCACAGTTCTGATAATGGTAGTGCAGTCCAGATGGAGTTCAGCTTCATGTAGGTGAGAGTAAGGAAATTTCAATTTAACAGCATGTTAGTTTGGACTTGCTTTGCAACTGCACAGGCCCTTGTGACTCAAAGATACACTGAAGCTCTATAATCTTGCTCATGAAGCCTTTGCAGGTCAGTGTTTGTTTGCATTTTTAGGCTCTTTCACTCTGCGCCGATACTGTAAAATTTCAGATAGCTTAGTTCTTGTAAAAGTAGCCTGTGAAATTTGGGGGGGTTTGTTATTCTAGAGGTATAATGATACCAACATCATGAGAGTTACTGTTCTTTATCCGTGTTCTGGTGAGGCCCTTCTCTGCTTGCAGCTTCTGAGGTGGTGTAGTTTGTCTGGGCTGCAAACCTGAAGTTGAAACACATTTGTTTACTTGCTGTGCAGCATTCTGCAGCTGATATCCCTCCTTCTCCACCTCCAGACTTTGGAGGGTGTTTTCACAACTCAGTGTGCAGGCTGGCTCAGCTTAGGAGCAACCACTAATTTAGATCAGCAGCATAACTTCCATGTTCTGGTTTAAGAGGATTCAATTGCAGGTGTCTGCAGTAGGACCCTGGGGATATTTATCCTGCCCTTCACCGTATTTCTAAGAATCTTTGTGTGTGGCATCTAAAGTGGAAGTGCTGGCACAGCCATGGAAATCCAGGCTGTCCCAGTCCTGCAGACCCCCTTCTCTGGAGCTGGATGATACTGTGGTTAGTGTAGGGTTCCTGGCTCAGAGACATTTAAGTAGTTCAGCTGTTGTGTCCTGCCTTGCTGAGGTTGTGCAGCAGGCTTGAGCAGAGAACACAAGGCATTTGTCTTCTGTGTGGTTTATGCCTTGCTCATGGAATATGGATCCTGTATCCTGGTGCAGGAGTGAAGAAGCTCGTCCCTGCTTTTTGGGCAGTGGAATGGAGGGGTTGCTCGAGGGAGCCCTGGAGGGACATGGGCTCTGCTCTCTGGAGTAGCTGGGGCTGGTGCACAGGCCGTGCAGAAGCCTCTCTTGGCTGTGTCAGGGTCTCAAATCCTGAGGTAGGAGTGATCAACAAGGTAAGTACAGGGTAGAATAGAGAATGTTTGCCTAAGATTAGTGGTGATCCCAATATCAATAATGACAGTAAATATGATAATTCATGCTTTAAAAATGTCTGTCTAGGGTAAGTTGTGAGAAATACCAGTTGAAAGCATTAAAATTAGTGACAGGAGGGACTGGACCCTGAAGGCCTCATCCCCAGCAGTGTGTTGTGATACCTGTTGTGGGCTTTCAGTGTGAGTGACCCTTGGACTTTGGTGCGTCAAATCTCTGGATTTGCCCTTTAATAAAGCTCGATAGTGAGGGTTTGCATACTGTGGAGCATTTCCAAAGAGCCATTGCCACTCAGGGCCCTGACTTGGAAATCTGACTGGATATTGCTCCAGATGAGCCCCTTGCTCAGATTTGTGTTAAAGGTAGCGCTGTCCTGCCTCTGGTGGGACAGTAGATTCCCTTTCTTTCAGGAGTTTTAAATAGATTCTGAGACCAAACTGCTCCTGTTACTCTCAAACCTGTGTGATGGTTTGTGCTTGGTTTTCAGCCTACTGCTTGCTTAGTCACTCCTTCAGGAGGAGGCTCCTGAGAACCAGAACTGGGGCAGGGAGAGCTGAGAATATCTAGAGTCAAATCTCTAAGCTTTTGGTTCTAAGGGGCTGATGTTTGCAGCTGGTAGAAGTTGTTCCTAACTTCCCAGTCCTGGGTTTCAAACTGATCTCAGACCTGGCTCTGTGCCACTGGACTAAGCTGGAGTAAACTTGAAAACCCCACTGCAGACTTCCACTAATTTGAACAATCCTAACTCTTCTATTCTGGCTGGTTTGTTGCACAGTGAGATAGCATAGTGTTGGCTCTCTGCTGTTACATTGTTAGGCTGCTAATAAAAAGACCAAACATGCATAAACTTATTTTTAGGGTGTTGAGACTTCCCACTGCTGTAGAGAAAGTGCTAAAGCGTCTGTGCTGTGTCTTCATTTGCTAACTGGAACGTCAAAGCAATGACCTTCGTTTCTTGCAACTCAGTGTTACAGTTTATCTCCTTATAAAGAAAGGAGTCCCTGGGAAATCTGGTAGGTCCTTGATGATCTGGAAAAAAAAAAAAAGGAAAACCAAAAATCTGTTCTCTGGCTTACCAGTTATTGGCACATGTTTGCTAGCCAAAGGAATAACTTCATTATATTAGGGCTGGAAAACTCCCTCACAATAGGAAGCAAGGACACTGAGCGTGGGGGGACGTGGGGAACCTGACTCATCCATCACTGATACATAAGGATGCCCTTTCAGGCAAGGCAGTATGCCCCACCAGCAGCTTGTTCCAGCTGTTAGTGTCAGGTGCAGTCCTTCTGCAGGAGAGCTGTATGTTTATATGAACGTGCTTCAGCTGTTCTCTCTGGGCATGGCCACAACATCCCAAGCTGCCTCTGGGGCTGGCTGCTCTTGCTGGGAGTGTGGCTGGGAGGAGCTTGCATGGTCTGCAGTGGAGTAGAGTTCCTTGGTTACCGAGCTGAATCAGGAGTAGTCCTTAATCCCCTGAACCCATATGTGCAGCTTAGTTGACAGACTTCTTATTCTCAAATTGTCATAGCCTAAGGCAGATTACGTTGGTGCAGGCTGTTAAAATGGTTGGATTGAGACTCAACTACAGTTTTCTTTCTGCTCAATCAGTCTTTCACTAAGGATGACCAGTTAGTGTGAAGTAAATGGTCAAGTTTATATTCTAAAGTGTCAGATTTGGATGCTGCATTCAATACTACTTTTCTGCAAGACCTGATTACCTTACAGTTGTTGAAAAATACGCCTTTTTTTTAAATTTAGAGGAAATAAATTACAAGGTCCTTGCTATGACAGCATATTCCATAGATAGGACTCGCCCAATGACGTTATGTTACACAGATGGTCCTACACCCACTGCTGTTGTTTGCACAGTGTACTGGGATTAGGCTCTCTGGAAGAAAACCCCAAGGGCAGATTTATTTCCCTACATAAACCTTTTGACTGGTTTAATAAAAGTAAGTCACAGGAAATACTCTCATACCAGTACTGTCTGGGACTTCAGTGTTAATGATTAACTCCACGAGAGTAAAGGAATTGCTGTGGGATTGCACAATGTGTGTTCCGTATCCATCACGCCTGTGTGAGCACAGTAGTGTCACTGTGTATTGTGGGGGAATGCTACTTACTCATCCCCTGTGTAAATTCATGCTGAATAAAGGTTGCTTATCTCTCTTTCAACTCCAGGAACTTTCAAACTTACAATAGAATTCACAGAAGAATACCCAAATAAGCCACCTACTGTCAGATTTGTCTCTAAAATGTTTCATCCAAATGGTAAGTACTTACACAATCCTTGGGTTTACTTTTGCTGTTTTGTTGGAGGTTTGGTGGGGGAGAAGAGAGGGCTGGGGTGTTTTTTGTTATAGCTTGCTGTATAAAAGGTCTGTTTATTATAAAAGTTTCCACTAATAAGGCAGCAAAATTCCAGCGTGGTTGTGTAGTTTTGGTGCGGATGGATATGTGAGCGGTGCTCAGGCTTGAAAAGAAAGGGGCAATAAAAGGAGCCTCTTACCTTTCAGGTGTTACAGCATAGTACTGATGAGACACTCAACTGCCTGTTAAGCCTTACAGAAGAATGTTTTGTACTTAAATAGCAGTGCTTTGGACTTCTGTCTGTATGTATTGTAGACATAGCATAGTGACACCAGTGAATGCAGCTGTCATCTATCACTTCCCCAAAATGCCTGTAAGAATGATATACCATGAAATGTAGTGTTAGGGTCCAGCTATAGCCAGTGACAGTAGGATTGTTTAATTAATCCCCTTGCTTGATAACTAAAGGCTGGAGAGGTATTCCTTGCCTTTGTGCAGAAATACCAGAAACCTTCCAACATGGCAAGTGTGGGTACAGTGCAGGGAGGGAAGGTTCTCATGTAGCTGCTGTGACTAAGGTGACTGGACTCTGTTGTAGAGATTTCACGGGGAAACCTTGAGTGTGAACAACTGTTTGTGGGTGTTCTTTGTTGGTTCACTTCTGGGTAGCTAAAGTTTCTTTATCTTAAAATCTGTTCATGGTTTTCCACAGTGGTAGTTGCAATGACACAGAGAAGTTTGTGAGAGAATAACCAGGGGTTGAGTTTAAATACTTGAGGCTTCTGTTGGTGAGGAGCTTCACTGCTTCCTGCCTAGAGGCCTGTTTGCAGGATTTCAGCCTGTCAGACACTGTGGGCTGTTGCAGTGTGTCTTACATAGGTTTTCAGGAGCGGGCAATACTAGGGAGAAAAGCCAGTAGCTGTACAAGTTGTGTTTTAAGCTGGTTTTTTTGACCCTTTCCAGTCTATGCAGACGGTAGTATATGTCTGGATATCCTTCAGAATCGCTGGAGCCCCACTTATGATGTCTCCTCCATCTTAACATCCATACAGGTAAAAGAACTCTGCATGAAGAGACAGAATTACATTAGGATGCTTTGACAAAAACAGCTCAGGAAACTTTTTTTCCCCCTCTCCTAAGAGCCAGTATAGCAGCTATGACATTGGCAAAGTGTGAATCCTTCCCAGGTGTAAACTGGCCAGGCAGTGACACAGGTGGTCACTGCAGGGGCCCACCAGCAACGCTTGGCTGTCACAGCAAGTCACCTGCACTGTGCAGGGGTGACGCTGGTGGCCAGAGCCTCTAAAGCCTTCCGGCTGCAGGGATGCAGTGTGCTGCACCTGGACTAACATCTCTGCTCTGACTAGTGTGGGTGGTTTAGAGGATGTGTTGGAAAACTGTACTTGGCAGTGCCTAAGGATCTTTTTCTCTTTGCACAGTCCCTATTGGATGAGCCAAATCCGAACAGTCCAGCAAACAGCCAGGCAGCTCAGCTATACCAAGAGAATAAGCGGGAATATGAAAAACGGGTTTCTGCAATAGTAGAACAGAGCTGGCGTGACTGTTGACCCAGGATGATGCAAATGAACACTCTGTTGATGAGGAAAATAAACAAAGTGTCCGAGTCATCTTTTTCCTCCTAGCATTTACTTTGCAAGCAAAATAGCTGTTGTGCTGTTGCCACCCTCCCTTGCTGAAGCTTCTTCTCCTTGGACATCAGAACGCACCCACTTTGAAGTCAAACGTTCTGTACTTGGGTTACTTGCAAAAGAGTTACTGATGCTGAATTCATTTTCTGTGGTCCCTCTCCAGTCTTAGGGCAGTATTGTGCATTTCTGTAGTGTACACTAAGCTTTTAATTGTAATTGTGTTATACACAGTGATGCTTATGTGTAGCTTGATAAAAGGGATGTTTATATACATACACATTTTTTAACTGATATTAACTAAAGTGCTGATGTGTCCGGGCTGGTCACTTACCTCTACTATTGGTTTAGACCCCACTGCATTTCTAAGTACTGGGTGAAGAAATCATCTTTTGTTTCCCTTTTGCATTGGTTTATCAACTCCTTTACTCATGTTAAAAAAATCAACTCTTCGATTGATTCCAATTCAAAGATTTAGTAAGACCCTGGAATGCTCGTTACTTCTGCACTTCACATGAAAGATTTATGTACAGATCTACATAAATCACTGCGGCTGTGGTACTTGGATCTTTGCCGAGGGTGAAAAACAAGCCCTTTTTTTTTTATTACTATTTTAAAGGACATGCCTACAGAAACTCTCAGTAGGTTCCTACAGTCCTGTCACCGAGGCATTACTGGACAAAATCAGGCAGAGCTGTGGTACTCAGCAAAAGGCCTTCCACATTAAGGAAGAGGTAAAACCTGACCTGTTCCAGCGATGGAATTACTCTCCTTCGGTGTCTTTCTCCTGCCCCTTATCTTTAGCTGAGAAAGATAAGTTGTTTGGGATCTAACTTTGTCTTGTGGGAAGTTTGAATTAAGTCCAGGGTAGGCACTCAAGTCTCTGCAGTTTCTGCTCTTCGTACATGACCACGTGGTTTGTGTGAGCTACTGCTGCATGCTTGAGTTCGTTCCCTTCAGTTTTATGGAAGTATTTTTTCAATTCTGAAAAAAACATTTTTAAGTCCAGTCACTTTTTTTGTAAGGCAAGTTTGTACCTTTGGATACAGAACTTTAAGCAGCAGTGTGGGATGGAACCTGCAATTGTGTTGTCCACTGTTCCAGTGTCTTTTGTGTGCACATTGGTCTGTTAGTTGAAAAGTATAACTTTGCACAAGTAACCCATGTAAGAAACTGTACATTTTTCAAAAGTTGTAAATAAAGTGTAACCTTAGTGCTTATTGTATAAATAGGCAAGAAGTGTATAACTGTGCTTATTTAACTGGGCTGCCAGCAGCTGGGTGTGGGGTGAGGCTCCAGCACTGTGACAGATGCTCCTGTGGGCAGCAGTGGGGAGAGGCGTGCCTGGGGTAGGGCAGGGGAGGTGCAGTGAGGGAGAGACAGGGCTGGCTGCACCTGCAGGGACAGAAAGGAGCCTGGGATCCGAGTTAGCGACAGCTTCACGAGCTGTTGGTACAGGAATTGCATTTACTTTCCTCCTGTCTTAGCAGGTGGAGAACAGGATTTATGATGAGTGGCAGATAACAAAAGCTGGTTTCTGTACAAGTAGCTGGGCTCTTTCAAAAAATATAATGCAGATTTGTATCTGCACTGACAGCTTGTACCCTGAAACAGCCTTGTCCCTCATATGGAGCAGCTGTAATGCCACAACCCTTTCTGAGGGAGCCAAGACCCTCTAAGGCCACAGAGGCCCTTGCAGAATTCTTGTGTTTGTTTCACTAGTTAAAAAAAACAACAGAGTGGACTCTTACAGTAGCCAGAAATGAGCAGCACAGAGCTGCCAAAGAGAATCAATCTCACCTTCAGCCTTGCTCAGGCAAGGCCTTTATCCACAGACTCCACCACTGCCCCGTGGTGCCTCTCCTGAAGGCTGAGGCTCCGCAGCCCCCTGGGCAGAGTGACGCTGCTGAGTCCCCACCAGGTCCCGCACAGGCACAGGGGTCACAGCCGTGACCCAGGAGAGAAAAGGCAACATCCTGCACAGACCGTCTGGGCCAGCTGCCCCTGCTGAGCTACCGTGACTACAGCTAGGCCCCACCTCTCCCAAAACAGGCATTTTCCATCTTGAATACCAGTGGAACTCTTACTGCCTTCCCTGACATCACCAAGCTCTAACCACCTGGTGCACACCCAAGCTAGGGAGGAGAAGCTTCACTTCTTCTTTCCCTAGAAAGTACCAGGCTTCTTCCACTCCTACAGCACCATCTGCTAAAGGCCAGCATTCTTGAGAGCAGAATTCAGACATAGGGAGAAGAAATGCACAAAAAACAACCCCAAACAAAAGGGGAAAAAAAACCTATTTCAGAATTTACTGCCATATTATTTTTCACAGCAGCAGCAAGTTGTTACTCAGCAGACCAAGCAGGCAGAAGCTGTGCTGCAGCCAGGCAGAGAGGACTCTTGCTCTCTGCTTCCTGAGTCTCACCTGTCATGGCAGTCTCTCCTCTTCCTCATCACCCTGCAGGGATGAAAATCCCTCTAACTGCTCACCACCAGGACATTCAGAGGTTAGGCATCCTCACCTCAGCCCTGAGACCATTTAAAACCAGAAACAGAACAGAAACAGAAACAACAGAACAAAAACAGAAACAGAACACGAGGTGGGGAAAAAAGGTAGAGGAGGGTGTAATGATTTGGAGAGGCAAATATAAGCACCAGAAAATGGCAGGTGATGGCTGAGACATGGCAACAGGAAACCAGACAAAAGCACTGCATTAGGACTGGCTTAGTGGTACAGAAGCATCTGCAGACCCCACTGCTGACAGAATAACCAGCATCTCTAGGCCTGCCTCACTCCTGGCTCTTCCAAGGTCAGTTGCTATCCTTTAAGCTTCCTAAGCATGAAGGGAGTGTTCTCCAAGGCTCACAGAGCACTGTGTCCTGTAACCCTGCTGGCAGAGCAGCGCAGATGGAGGTCAGAGGCTGCTTCCCCATAAAGGGGGGAAGCACTCCAGCCTCCCACTGGCATAAGCCGGCCCTGGAGAGCTTCCACACTCACACGTGGTCAGAGCAAGGCCAGGAGTTTCCTGGGGAATCACCCTCACCAGACATAAACACCGGTACAGGGATGGAGCAGAGAAATAACCAGGCACATATTCAGTTTTGTTCAGGATTAAAGAGCTGATATTCCAAGTAAAAAAATAAGTTATATAACAGTCCCCACAAGCTACATGAGCATCTTTGAGCGTGGGCTCTGCATTTACCTCCAGTTTTTATATTTCACATTTCACCATGGTATCTGCACATGTCAACTGTTCTCCAAGGTAGGAACGCTGGAATTCTCTCAGTCCCATTCGCTGGCAATGAAGGCGCCTTCAGTGACTCTCAGAATGGGAGACTCAAGGTAGAAATCTATGAATAAAACTACCACTAAACTGGTTAAGGTTTACATACTGTACATATACACACAGCAGAGACAAGATATATGTATTTCTCAAGAATAATCAAGTTTTCACACTTTTTTTAATACAAAGTGTGACAAAACCTTTTTTTTTCCAGAAATAAAACTTTTATTTTTGTTGAAATTAATACCAATTTTACATACAAGTTTATGCCCCCAGACTGCATTTCCTTTGCTTTTTAATTTTTTTTTTAAAAAGGCTTTTTTTTCCTTCCTTGCTCAAGAAGAGCAAGGGACCTATAATTTTAAATGATGTCAAATTCCTTCTTGATGGACATGTGTGTTTGCTATTACAAAACTATTAAAATGTGAAGGAACAAGTAATATCAAAGACACATACAGTAAGAGCACTACTGCTTTTGGGTTGTGCTAATGCGCTTGAACAGAATTCGGTCGGTTCTAAACACCTAACAACATTTTAGAAATTATATTGCCAAAGTAAAAGACTTTAATGTCGTTATTACCCACAAGAAAAATGCAGCATCTCTTTCTTTAGTCGAGTGGCAAGGAAACTCAGTCTCTGGTCAAAGGGGACACCTCACCTCAGTTTGCTTGGGGCATGATAAGCTCGTAATGCCCAACCTGGCCTTCCTGCTTCAGCTGGTCTAACAGATCTTCCTTGCGCCGTTTCCTGCTCACCACCAAGTATCTGTTGTACCCCTGCCCATGGGATTTACTTTTAAGACCGTATTTTTGGGCAATTTGATGTATCTGCTTCCGCTCATCCATGGTCAGTTCTCTAGAGAAAGTCAAGTCAACGTGACTGTCTGAACGTGCATAGTTTCGAATGATCTCTTCAATATCTCTCTTAGCGATTCTGTTCACCCTTTCCACATCAAGCCCAAGTCCTTCCCTTTTGAACTGCTCCTTTACTGAAATAGGCTCCCTAATTCCTTCACCATCTTTCCCTAGGCCACCGCCTGTCCAGCCCATCTTTCTTAAAATTTGGTTCCCGATGTTGTCTTCTTTGATCTTCTGTTTGAAAGCCTCTTCTGCTGATCGACCTCGAATCTCATTTCTGGAGATGACGTCTTCAACGGTGCCTTTCTTCAGGTTATTAACAACAGTTGGCTGCGTCTTTTTGAGGATTTTCACGGCTTCCTCTGCTGCCTCATGCTTGACAGATTTCTTCACTCCAACTGCTTCTGCGATGAATTCATCTTCAAGCATCACCTTGCATTTCCATCGCATGCCTGTCATCCTCTCAAAGACGTACTCCACCGTCATCTTGTTGAACTGGGCGGTGTCGTTCAGGGTGCACACCGGGTTACTGGAGTTCTCGTAGATCACCAGGTCCTTCAGGTCCTTCTTCCTCCCAGAGCCCCGTGATGAGCAGCCCACTTTCTGCACCTGGGTCACTTTGAGGGATGCTATATTGGACTGCATCTTCTGCAGGATTTTCAGTGCCTCCTCAGCTGCCGCATGCTTGCTGGTCTTTTTTGTGCCAAATCCCTCGGCCAGGCAGTGATCTTGGAGATACACCTGACAACGCCACGAGCGGTTGGGCATTAATTCATACTTATATTCAACTGACATTTTGTTATATGAGGCAGAATTGTTAAGTATTCCTATTGCATCGCTGGCATTCTCTGTGAGGACAAAACTAGTCCAGTCTTTGTTGGTATTTGTGGAACCCTTCATGGATTCAGTACCGGGCTGCATTGGGACACAGTCCCTGTTGGCAACTACGAACTCCTCATGAGGTTTGAGAGCGGGAGGGAAGTCTGGGCGACACACACCTGCCTCACACACCACCAGGTCCTCGTGATAGGTGTGCTTGAACTTCCGCTGAACAACTCGAACTTCCACGGATTTCTTCAGCAGCTTCACCGCCTGCTCCGCGGCTCGATCCCGGGATCCGTTCTTGCTGCCGGCGTAGCCGGTGGCCAGGTAGACGTTCTGACATCGCACCTCGCAAGCGAAGCCATCTGTCAGCAGCTTCTTGCTCTTGGGCAGGTCAGCAGGAGCAATCTCTTTCAGAGGAACATAAATATATTCAGGGTTTGTCTTGCATGCCTGAATCGAACGTGTCAAAAGATACGTGAAGTTAATTTTATCCGTCCCAGTGTTTGCATCTGGATTAGTAAGATTTTTCCAGACAGCTGCTGACAGTTTCTCCATAAAGCTCTGCTTCAGCATTATTGCTGATGGAGGGAAAGTCTCTGATGCAGGTGGGGCAGTTGAAGGGGAAACAGAAACCTGCACGGCGTTGCTTGTGGTAGAGTCCACACTATTCACAGCCTTCTTGGCTGCTGCTGCTGGGCCTGTAAAGCCAAGCCCAGCTGAGCTGGAGAGCTGGGGATTCACCTCTCGTGCATTCACAAAAGAATTTGTACAGTTTTCAGCTGGCTGTGCCATGCTGTTTGTATTTGCCTCCTGGTTCACCTCTTGCCTTTGGTTATCCAGAGAACTGTCCTTCTTGCCATCTTTCTCAGCACTGGTGACAAAATGTATGGGCTCAAAGCGTGGTCGCACTCGGAACTTGGGGACCACCTTTTTGGGTGGCTCAGGAGTCTCTTCTGGCTCTGGACCTATGAGATGGAAGAATATTACACAATTACCAATATGTGCTATGACAGGGAGACAGTGTTTTCAGAAAGTGATCTTCAAGAGGAGCCTGCAGGCTCTGAACATGGGGTTTGCATTCCTTAGCCAAAAACCAAAAGGTTTCCTTCCAAAAGACATCAAAGACAACCATTCATTCTTGTGCAGGTCACTACAGTGATATTTCTACTTTCACAGCTACCACACAAAAATATCTACATATTTAGTCACACGATGCTGCCTTCCAGCATTGCTCACTGACCTATCTCGTCATTTCTGAAGTTAACCCCTTCAAGTCTACTAAAATAAGTAATAAGTAAAACTATGGTCAACAAGACAGAACACCACAGCAGGACTAGAATCTCAGCTCTGACTCTGCTGCAGGATGATGTCAGATAAACTACTTTATCATCAGGTCTCCTCATTTGAGGTGGAACACAGTGGTACCAAACCCTCCTTTCCAAAACACACAGGGCTCTTACTGACTTAATAGAAGCACATTTTCTCTCAGTGTAAATGCTTTGGGCTAAAGGGCAGCAAACATGAAGAAATCTGCCTGAGCCTCAAGGGACAGCTGCAGCAACTGAGGGCCCCATTACTGACAGACCTCTTGTTTCTTCACCAGAAGAAATGCAAATGAGACAGACTATCCTGGTGTGCACAGCTACTGAAGAAGGGGAGAA
This sequence comes from Hypocryptadius cinnamomeus, assembly GCA_013400635.1. Taxonomy (NCBI): domain Eukaryota; kingdom Metazoa; phylum Chordata; class Aves; order Passeriformes; family Zosteropidae; genus Hypocryptadius; species Hypocryptadius cinnamomeus. The sequence goes on along the minus strand of VYZP01041963.1, from coordinate 61,104 downwards.
TCAAATAGCTGACAAGCAAATATGTTACATCTAAGAAGAGATGGTTACACAAGACTTCTCCTGTGGAAGCACCCACAAGCTGACGTGGTACATGTGTGTAATTTCATCGGAGGAGCAAAGGCCAGCTCAGTGCTGGGAAATGCTGCCTAACCCAGTGCCAATGTGCGTGGCCTTGTTGTAGGTCAGGCTGTCTAGACATCAACCACCACAGCACAGGTATCACCACCCAGCTTGCTGCAGGTGAAAACGACACCTGCACGCAGCACAAACAGCCCTTCCATCCTACTGAAATCAGGTGACAAAGCTCTTATGCATTAAATCCTTTGCCCATCAGTTTTGATGAATTATGGCAAGGTTTGCATTTCTTCCCTGTCTGTTTTTGATGGCTGCACTGCAGCAGCACCTAAAGGCTCTTGCCAGCAGAACAGCTCATTATGCCGTCTGTGCGACAAGCCCTGCAGAACCCCCAGGGCTGCTGCCTGTGACAGACAAAACACGGAGAACAGCATCTCCTCAGTTTTGCAGCTGGCCCATGGAAGCACAGAAAGACTGCTGGCTGTCAAAGTAAGGGATGCAACTTTGGCAGAGCTAGAAATTATACCCAAGCCCAGAGGAGTCCTGTGCTGTCTGGCCATTTGTGCCTCACACAGGCACACTGCTGACTGACACGGGGCCTGCCCACACAGTTCCCGCCCCGCTCCAGAGGGAGGGCAGGCAGCTCCGAAGGTGCCATGGAGCAGCCAGCAGATGGAACCATCCAACTGCCAGCCCTCTCTGCCTGCTGCATTTCCTCCACTGGAAAAGCTACAGCTGGAACACTGATCTCTAAGACCATGGGACTGGGCTGGGCATATACAGCACTCTTCCAGGCCCAACACGGGGGAAAATAACCCCAAAAATGCACATCATGTCTACTCCCCATCCCCTCAAAGCTCCAAGCAGGTTGTAACTCAAAATCAAAGAGCTGAACATCACAATGTACATGTACTACCCTTCCCAGGGTCAGAACAGCACACCTCACGACAGCAGACAAAGCCAGACAGGTATCTGATTCCAGACACCATCCCCAGGGGAAACCAATTACCTGATAATTGAAATGAAAAATGTTATTTTCTTAAGCAAATCAGAACTGTGTGTGAATCATGCACATGGCAGAGGAGGGGGAACTGCTCTGCAGTCCAGCAGAGCACACCACAGGCACTTCCCTCCAGTCTGCCGTGCCGGCTGTCCCAGAGGTGGCCCCGTGGCACACTGGTGTCCCCCCACTCCCAGGGCTGCCCCCAAACAGGACAGGGAAGGGTCACTAACACGGGCAGAGGTACTCACTGTCCGATGGAGAGCGGTATCTCTTCAGCTTCCTGTTGGGCACCAACTCGTAGGACCTCATTTCCCCAATGTCGATGCCTTCAGCCATCTTGAGAACCTTCTCCATGACCTGCACACCGTATCTGTGTGGGGTCAACAGCAGGACACCTCAGAGCCAGCCCCAGGGGCAGCACACGTGCATACACGAGCTTTTGTTATGTAAAACAAGAACTAAAGCTGCCTGAGACACAGCAGCTGGTGCGAGGGAGATGCTCCTTTGATCCTGCTGACCACTGTCCCCCTGGCACAGCTGCTGTGGCACAGGCACACAGCCACACACCAGCTGACCTGGCTCTGCATGAACCCACCTCTCATTAAACCATGCAGCCACCACACTGACAGTGTTCTCAACTGAAATTTAAATACATTATCTGACAAAATACAGTATTTGGCAGAGCTGCCAGGAGCACTGATGAATACCGGGGTGTGAAGCAAGAGCAGCAGCTTCAGTGACTCAAACACAGGAGCTCAGACTGGCACTGGAGTCCTGTGTGGGGCAGCAGCCAGAGCCTGCATGTCACCAACACCACAACTGCCATGTCAGGTGACAAAGGCACTACTCAGCCTTCATCGACCACTCTTTAAAAAGCCAAATTAAATTCTAGCTGGGTGCTGTAACTGAAATGTTTTAGGTTCCTGAACCACAAGAGAGGTGAGGTAGCTGTGACAAGCTCTGAGCAAACTCTGACCCTGCTGCAGCATCCAGTTCCACACAAGCAGGACATGCATGGCACAGCCCTGTCCCATCCCTCTAGGCCTTACATCCCCCACCAGCTCAGTTTTCCATTGCTCTGGGGATCTGTCACATGATTTCGAGCTGTTTGCACGCTGAGGCTGAACAAGAAAAAAAACCCAGACCTTTCTATCCAAGAAGAGCCTACAAACACAGCCTGACACCAACCTCTGACAGCTTCACACCATGGTTCAGAAAGGAGGAAGAGCAATGCTGCACCTGTTCCACAGCATGCTCACCTTCCAAAGTGAGAAAGCATCTGTAGGCACTGCCCACAGACAGGAGCCCACAGCTCTCCCCACAGCCAGGGCTGCAGGGATTTGCACCAGCTTCGAAATACTGCTGTTCCAAGGACTCTGGAAATCTACTCAAGCTCCACTCAAGAAAGGCTTTTTTTGCTCCTGATTTAGAGGACCAAGCAGAAATCAGATCCATATAAACTACTGGAAGAACTCTGAGCACAGACTACTGCAGTCTCTGCTTTACTAGCACAGCTCAGCCCTCAGTGGAGGCAGTGGAACGGAGAATGGGAAGAAAATTCCAGGAGGGATCAAAGGGAGATGAGATAGTGGTCATACTCTGTTGGGGGTTAGGATTTTTCCTTTTTTTTCTTTCTCTCATGGAATTTTGTCCTTTCTGTTACTAAGAGAAAATAATGACCAGGACTTAAGAGAGACTAAAGAAATGGCCAAGGTGGGGAAAATGTGCAGCTTGCTACTCTCTTACCTGGGGGGTTTTCTCTTTGGAAGGTCGAAGATACCATGAGATTCTGGCCAGGGGGTGAGGGGCTGGGCTCAGCTCCTCTCCCTCTCTGGCTGTTGGCATGAGAGGAGGACAGCCTAGCCCCAGTGCTTCCTGCGCTGCCTCGGCTTTTTTGCTACACTTTAACCCTGCACTCGGTGTCCACCTGACTCTGAAGCTCCCACTAGGGCTGTGCAGTTTCTGTTACATTTTATTTTGTTTTGTTTTATTTGTTTTGTTAGTTTTATTTGCCACCGCGGGGGAACCATCGCCCCCCTGCCGGCCGGGAGCCAGCAGCGCCCCTGCCGGCCGTGCCCGGAGCTGCAGGGAGGGGAGGCTGGGCTGGGTCTGTGCTCGGCTCGCTGGGGCCGCTGTTGGCAGGGTTATAAACTCACACACAGTGACACTGACACACTGACACTGACACACAGTGACACTGACACACTGACAGTGACACACAGTGACACTGACAGTGCACACACACACTGACACTGACACACAATGGACACACACACTAACACTGACAGTGACACACACACACACTGACACTGACACACTGCACACACATACTGACACTGNCATTTACACTGACATACAGTGCACACACACACTGACACAGTGCACACACACACACTGACACTGACACAGTGCACACACACAGTGACACAGTGCACACACACAGTGACACTGACACACAGTGCACACACACACTGACACACAGTGACACTGACACACACTGACACACAGTGACACTGACACACACTGACAATGCACACACACACACTGACACAGTGCACACACACACTGACACAGTGCACACACACACTGACACAGTGACACTGACACACACTGACACTGACACACAGTGCACACACACATTCTGGAATGCACACACACATTCTGGAATGTACAGATACATTCTAGTAAAGAACTGCTGTTCCTTTTCCCATGTCTTTGCCTGAAAGTCCCATAATTTCAAAGTTATAATAATTCAGAGGGAAGGGAGTTGTTTTTTCCATTCCAAGGGAGGTTCCTGCCTTCCTTGGCAGACACCTTCCTTCAAACCAGGACATACCCCTGTCCTCTGGCAACCAAAGGAGAGAGGAGTGGGAATCTCTCTCTCCCTGACTTGCAGGGACAGGATGACATTACCTGTGGTGGACAATGTCCCTTTCTAGCAGGGTGCAAGAACAGTGTCAGATTTTACACCTGTCATTCCTCACAAAGGATGGAGACCTTTGGGGCTCATATTTCTGCTGGGGGCAGGGAGATCAACCAGTCTCAACATGTGTTTGTCTAATCTGGCCAGAGGAACCCAGTGCCTCCAGTACCTAACTGAAGTCTCCCTGCTGTGACTTTACCAGGTTGCCCCTTATCCTGATCCCTGTAACTCTGGAGCATAATGCTTTCCTGCACCTCTGCCCCCATTCTCAGCCACCTTTAACATATCTGGGAACAGGAGCACTTTCTCTCATCCACATCTAAACTAAATGAAGCCTTTTACTTAACCCCTTCCTCACAGACCATGTTTTCTGAGCCTTCTGAACACCCTCTACATCATCTCCCAGCAGAACACTCACTCAGATTTCAAAGCAAAGACTCTGACCTGCTCTTCAACGAACCACATGAGTTAAAAGGGTCCCACAAGGATTATCGAGTCCAAGTCTTGGGTGAATGGCCCACACGGGGATGGAACCCACATCACTGTCATTATCAGCACCCTGCTCTAACCAGCTGAGCTGCTGTAACAAACAGGCTGTCTTCAGCTGGCAAGAAATCAGCATTAGGAAAACAAAACAAAACAAAACCCCAAACCAAACACCAGCCAACAAACTCAAGAGAAAACAACAAAAATCCCTCCAACTTTGAAGTTATTTACTTGATAAATCAACAACGGCTCTTCCCAAACACCAAAGGCAGTTCCAGGGAATGCTGCAGGTCCCTTCCTTCCCCAGACAACTGTAAGTAAAGCAAGAATTGTTTTAACACTACAGAATGTTCCCGTGCAGTGCTCCCAGCCAAGCACACAGCTCTGGGGAAACATCTCCAATGATAATGGCTCCAGACTGCATCCTGCCCAAATCTCCTCTCCACTGAGAGCTGCAGGTGAAGGAGTCCATCACAGAAACTATGTGCATTTATAGGCTTAAACTGCATCAGTTTTTGGGATTTGAAACCTTCCCACACAGTTGTTCACTTCTATTAGCAGCACCCTGTGATAACTGTTTATTGCACCATGCCCAAAAGCCCTGGCACAGAGAAGGTCCCCATTTAGACAGCACACAAACACATTCAGATGGACCACAGAGACTGTATATGAAGAATATATGTATATTCTCAATTTTAACATATTGCTCAAGCTTTGGAATTTGAAACTGTTTAAAATCTATGCTAAATTTTGGTGCCTGCAGGGCAGAACAGTTTAGTACTTGACCCAGGGGAAAAAAAAAAAAAGGAAACAGGCAGATGTGAATTTAAAGATATTGATTTTACTCTGTAGAGATGACACAAAGGCTGCGGGATGGAACATTATTAAAAGTCCATCTATGCGCCACAGTTTGCAGAAGTTGGTCGTTAAGCAACTGCTTCGGTCCAGTCAAAAACAATCACATCACTAAAGGCGTCTGTGGAACGTGGGTGACGTTTCTGCAGATCTCCACAACCTGGCTACGGCTGGATGAAAGGATTCCCCTTCCTTCTCCACGTTTACTTCTCCCAGAAAAGCAGAGCCTTCAGGGGACTGTACAGGCTGCTTTGTGCTCGGAGGGAAGCTCTCTCCTCATTTAAATGACACAGCACAGCACCACAAGCTTAACGAGTCCTGGGGGCGGGACTCAAGAACTCCTTGCAAAACACACATCAACTTTTCCGGTGGCTTGCTCCCCTCCACGTACAAACACCGGCATACTCGATCAAACAAAACTGGCCAGGGACAGAAGTTCTCTTGCCTAGCGCCTTTCATCCCAGCTCCTCTCGGCTACTTTCTAAAACGCACCTGGGGCCGAGATTTGGCCACCACGGGAGCCTGCGCCCCTTCTCCCCGCGGGGCTCCCGTCCCGCTCGACTTCCACCGACTCCTGCCCGTGGCACGGCTCGTCCTGCTGAGCCCCCGCCCGACAGCGAGCGCCGAGACCGCCCGCCGCCCGTGGGACCCCCGCGCCTCACCTGCAGCCCATGAAGACGTGGTTGGTCCAGAGCACGGAGAGCGCCAGCAGCTGGTCGATGGCGCCGCCGGGGTACGCGGCGAGGTGGCGGAGGATGAAGCGGCGGCGCAGCGCCCATTGCCGGTCGGTCTCGTTGTACTGCCGCCACTGCTCCAGCACCGGCTCGGCCACCGCCTCCGGCTGCGGCTCTGCCGGCGGCGGCATGGTGGGCAAAGGCCGCGGGGCCGAACCCCGCCAGGGGCGCGCACCCACCGGNCAGCCCCGGGCCCCGCGGCAGCCCTGGGCCTCACGGCGTCCCCCCGGTCCCGCTCCCCGCCCGCCGTCCCCGGGGATCTGCCCCAGGCCTTGCCGAACAGCCGCGGCCCTGCGCTGCCCGGGGCCGGAACCGCCATCCCCACCGGGCTTCGGCCTCCCCGTGACCGTCCGGAGCCGTCCGGAGCGCCGGGCCCAGCGACAGCACACACACACACACCACAGCAGCCGCGCTGGCTTTCGTTTTTTATTTCAAATGTACATGAAAGTTAGAAAGGTAAGAGGCGGAACAGTGCAGGCTCCTCGGTTTGCCGTGGGAATACGGAACGCGGTGCCGTTCAAACGGGACGGGGCGCGGCAGGGCCCAGGCGGCTCCGGCAGCGCCGGGACACCGCAGCCGCGCACGGCGGGCACGGAGCTCGGCCTCACGGCGCCCGGCCCTGGCCCTGCCAGCTTCCCCGAACTTTAAACAAGAGCACGTGGGGTTAGGAAGGAGAAAGCACCACTTGACTCACGTCCACCAGCCGCTGGGGCTCGTTTAACAGGATGGTGAGACACAGGAGGACACCAGTGAGAACACACAGTTCTTACTTTATTTCTTTGATAAAATTAAATATTTCGTGGCTGCCAACAGAGCAAGTTGCACCATGTTTGTATTTCTTTTGACTCTGAATGCAGGGTTTCCAAAACCAATCAAGCCACCAGCATACTGAAAATATTCCTTAGGCTTCACACCTCAGGGAAGCCCATGACATTTATATTATTAAAGACAACATTAGAAAAAACATATGCCCATAACAACGTTTGAAAATGTATTCGCTACATCATTAGTCCCAACATCACATTTCTGTAGCTCTTCAAAATTCCAGGTCATCAGTTCCCCCCTCATCACCCTGTCTTGTCACACAAATTACAAGACACTTCAATTTTAAGTATCATGCAAGTCAGTAAAAGAGCTTCTTTCCAAGACACTAACACTGAAGATTTGTTCCCCCCTCCCCAGACATAAGACCCTTAGACTCTTCTAGAAGTGGCAGTCTTCTCCCTCAGACACAGTGCAGCTGGCGAAGACAGATTAAAAAAAGCTACAGAGAGAGAAAAGGGGATAAAAGAGAAAAAACAGAAGATTAGCAAAAAGGAGAAAGACATTCAAAAAGCAAGAAAAAGAGATGCAACATGGAAACAGCTGACAGAGCAGAGATGGAACCTCCTTGTGGTACCTCAGGTACTTCAGGGAAATCACGCAAGTAATAACCTTTCTTTCTTTAAAGTCTTTAAAAAGATTTCACATAACTTGAAATAACATTCTTATAAGGCAAATGGTCAGGAAGAACAGACAGTGACCTGCAGTATGGTAAAAAATGTCACATTCAATTGTCCTTTTAGCAGATAATCTAGAAATCACTGACAGATTAATATTGACTGGTTTTGAGAGCAGGGAAACATTCAAAAGTAGAGGAAGAAGAAAATATTCAAATTATTTCAACTTGCTAAACAAATCACAAAGCAATCAAAGAGCTCTATGGGAAATGAAATGGTATTTATGGTGAAACAGAATACCTGAGAAAACACATTGCAACCAAGAGTTTGGGCTGCCCTGACTGCTGGGAACGGAGGAACCATGGTTTGACCTGGGGCTGCTGCTGTGAGCAGGAGCCAGGCTGACCCTGAGCTGAAACTGCTCCTGAGCCCTGGCACCACCCAGAGCACTGCTCAGGTAAAACCCCAGCAGGTGAAACCTCAGCAGCAGCTGGCACTGAACAGCATCACCACCAGGGCTAGGCCTGAGTGTGCTTATCTTCTAAAAGCTCAGGATCTGGGGGGGTTTGTGGAGGCTGGCTGGCAGCACACATCTGATCTTTCAGCAGGGGCAGGACGTGTGGATTCAGCACACACAGAGCCCTGAGCCCGCCCACAGCACAACAAACAAGTCTGAAATGGAAACCAGGATTTACATGCTAGTCTTCAGATAGCATGAATTGGCAAAAGGAAAAACAAGCAAATGAAAAAAGACAGATGATGTCATGAAAATGACAACAAATAGAATGAGAAAAGCATGTTTTATCTCTGAACTACGTGATAATTAAACTAGGATGGTGTTGTCATTTTAATGTCATCAATAAATATATTTAAACTGCGTTGTTATTTCGCCAGCAAAAATAACTCACAGAACTTATTTCCATATCCCTTATTTAGCTGGGTGGAATGAGACCAGGAAAAAGAGGAATCCATTAATTGTAGGGGGGAAAAAAAAAGACAGGATTTGAAGTTGTAGCATCCAGAACCTTGTTATGACTAATTTTACATTGTTTAATAAAAGCAATAACCACCAGTACATAGTAAAGACAGAATCACAACGAGGACATAGGAGAGAGCAAGGATAACACCCTGGAAAGGTCACAGCTGAAATGCTGTCATGTTTTATTAGACCCTCCGATTTAACAAGTAAATGAAGGTCCATTCCAGGCCTTGTATTCAGGGGTAATTACTCAGTACAGAGCCATGGGTTACTGAAAAAGAAGGGCAAAAAAAACAAAAAACAGAAGAAGTAAATGTTAACCAGATTCACTGTCCGATGAACTCTTTATTTAAAAACAAAACGCAGCCAGAAATACAGAGAGGAGACACTTGCAGGCAAACCACAGTTGCACTTGGCCAGAGTGAGCTCCTGGCCCAGTGAGCAAAATACCCTCCTTTTTAGTGCAAATCTTGCAATAAAAACAAGGCTTTTGCTGAATAGAAAATATGAGAAGAAACCTGTCAACATCTGTACAGTTCTAAAGAGATGTCAGATTTAAAAATAAAGGTAGTATTTTTTTTGCATTAAAACCAGAAATTGTTGGAATTACTGAGAAGAAAGTCAATGAAACAGCATCGTCTTTCTTCAGAAACACTGATATGTACAGCAAGGTGACCAGCTTTCCCTGAGATTGGATCCAGGATGTGCATCCAGGTCAGCACACTGAGAGGGAGACCAGGCAAAAGATCCTTCATGACCCCTGCAGCATTCAGAGAACACTTAGTTGCAAACCATGGATCCAAATTTGAGATTTCCTCAAGCCTGGGAACTAGAGGTCTGGACTCAGGCCCATGCCTGTGAGGATGTCAAGTTTTGCAAAAAGTCCTTGAAAGTTATTTGAGTAACACATGGCAGCACAGGGGGTAATGAGGGCTTAGGAACAGCAAATTAACATGGGGAGAGGGCAGGCAGTCTCTGGAGAGAGCACATCCCACCCCACCCACAGCAGGAGCTAAACGCACCCCCCAAGCAGCTCTGACAGCACGGAGCGGGGCAAAGCTGAGCAATGGCACAGGGGACCCTCGCCCAGGAGCAGTGGGCATCCTGCTGCTGCCCAAGGGGCAGGAGGAACCTGGCACGAGCCCCCCTGGCCAGCAGGGTCCCTCACAAGAACAACCCCAGCAGCCAAGAGCTCTGGTTTCTCTGGTTTGAGCCCGAGTGGCGAGCGCGGGAGGGGAGCAGTGGGGAAGGTGAGCGAACAGGCACAATGGCACAGCCGAGGGTGGGGCATTCGCCTCTGGGGCCAAGGGAAAGGTTCTACAGGAAACCCGAACTGAAAATGAAAGAAAAAGGCAGGTTAATGGTTTTATGGATTAATGACAAAAAACAAAATAAAAATAAAAGTTTTTCTAATGCGCACATACACACGAAAAAGAAAATGTTGCTAAGTGTTAATAAGGTTTAATCTGACTACAAAACATGCTTTATGCACACATACACACACACACTCAGCAGTGGGATGAACCAAATTTATTTTCTAAAACAATCCTTTCACAGTTTTGCAAGCTACAGGACTCATCAACTGTGACTTGTTTGTATCCTTGCAAAACAGTGAAGCCCTGCAACACTTTATGGATCAATATGGAGACTGTTTTTCTAAATCCTGGAAAAGTACCACATATACATATTTAATTTAGCAATTACAAACGCCCATTGAAAAAGGCACTGTCTGCATTTGCGTGGTGGGAACAAAGAACTTCATTTGATTCAAAGCCCGGCACACAATAGTGTACAGTTATGAGGACTGCCAAAAGCAATCCAAAACCAACAAAAATCAGTAATGTTCACTCTAGCTGCACTTTAGCTGTGCCTTCGTACTCAGCACCAGAATGAACACTGTTATTCTTTGAGCTTATTTTTCCACATTCAGAGCCTGATAAGCAAAGAATTGTTCTTTCCATTGTTCTACAGTTACCGTTGGCAGCAGAGACATTCACTCAACTGGACAGCTCAAGACGACTGCAAGCGCCAGTTGGAGCCAGTGCAAGACCCTTCTGAAGCTCTTCTGTTAAGTGGAAGGTCCCATTTAAATTACATTTAAATGCCTCTCACTGGCAGCATAATGTTTACTTGCTTTGCCATTTCCCTTGGTGGAGTTAAGAGGGAAGGAATCCTGGAATCAGCTTCTACCAGTTTAAGGGTAGACTGTAATTTTGTTTGGACTATCCAGGAGAGAATATAAGTCTTAACTTTGTCTGCAGGGAAGGGTGGACTCAAGGATGAGTTTTCAGGGTGTTTTATAGTTTATTTCCAACAGGGTCCCTTCTCTGAGAGGCCTGTGCACCTCAGCCCCTGGGGCACTGTCTTGGATAATGAGTATTGCTGCTCTGTTGAGAAGCAAGACATTCCTGTGCAAGGTTTCCTCTTCCTCTCGCCAGAGAATCATCAGCAAATTAAAAATGCTCAATTAAACCCACTCAACCTAGCTGTAAGTAGACCACTGTCATTAGCAGTTTAACTAATAAGCCTAATGAGGATGGCAGAAACTAGTCTTGCATCTACCTTCACCTTCACTGTAACCACAAGTTAACATTACAGCTTGGAGGAGGGGGAGGGAAGGAGGAGAAAGGAAAGAGAGAGACATTTTCATGGCTAGCTGGGCTGTATCATCAGCACCACATCTCCATAGCAATTGTTGCCATAGTGTCAACGTGGCCTGTATGATTAAAGAATATAATTTATTTTTAAGAGAGATGGAATAAAGAGAACAGAGCCAATTAAGTGCTGGGAAGACTTAACAGGAAGAGGATGTAATCCTTAATTTTCTATGTTCCATATTCCCGAGTCTCTGACTTAAACTTTGCAGAATCTTTAAAGATAATTACATAATTTTTCTACAACTGCACAGGTACAGAGTGACTGGTAGAGCACATATAGTGGGGTGAAAGCAGGGGAAGACAGAGATAATACTTATAAGCTTCAGGACTTGCACACCGTCTGCTTTTTTAGGAAAGGTAACTGATCCCACTGTGAGGCTCTATTAGTTAATGACGCTTACCAGGACAATGTGCCTCATGCACCATGCAGCCAAACAGCAGCTAACTGTAAAACAGCACACATGTAAGGCCTAATAATGATGATAATGATGTAACAACAACAACAAAATCAACTGAGTCATGATTAGTGCAAATTACACAGCTTGGGTTTAAACAAGTCACCTGTGAAAGAAAAAGGTTATTGTACTGCCAGCCAGTAGTAAACAAGCTACAATTAAGCTCCAGCTTGCAAAATTCATGGACTGTTAAGAAAAATTTATGATCTAAGTACTAAAATCTATTATTAAGGACCATCGGAGCAGTTACAGAGCAAAGAAAGCAGCACCATTTCCAGCACAGCAAATTTACTAGAGGTGAAAGAAGCTTCCTATTATCTTCCCAAGCCTTACTGAAGCACTGACCTATCTCTGCCATGGAGTTTTCTGTGCCCTTAACTGATAAGGACAGTACCAAAGCTTTTCGGTATCAACATGCTTGGTGTCAAGGAGATGTTCTGAGATGAGAATCACTTCAAGGACCAAGAGCTTGACTTGGGCCACAGCAACTAATTGCTGATACTATAGGACTGTTGCCTCTCTTTTCTGCATTCCTGACCCTGACTAATCTCAAGGCTGAAGTCTGCAGTCCTGAGTGAGCAGATGTGTAAGGGCTCTAAGCATGAAAGAACTCAGCTGGGTATTCCTCACACAGTCCAGCCTGGAGAGAGAAGTCTGTCCCCAGTCAGTCTCAGACTCCTCAGTATGAAAAGATATTAAAACCCCCTGAAGGTGATTCAAATGAACAAATCAAAATAGGCAGTGGAAAAAGGAATGGGAGAGTGAGAAAAGTGCAGCACTAATTGCTCATCACAAACGAATATTCATGTTGAAGCAGCTTCAGCTTTAAACTAAAAGACTAAACCAGGATGTCATTCCTGTAATTGGGTCTTTCCTCCTCTGTCTCATTTGATCCCAAGCTTAACAGTCACAGGGTTATTCCCTGACAAACAGTGCTGTCAGCACTTCGGGCATGCCCCATACTGTCCAATTTAACAGCACTTCTTCATGTACTTAGGACTGCACAGTGCAGGCAAGGACTGCCCCAGGGCTGTGCAGAGGGGGGATTATGGCAGTGGTACAAAACCAGACTCCAGTTTGTCTGCACACCACTCTCTGCACACCTGCACAGGTGGCACAGTGCTCCTTTTGGGAAATATACCACAGTGAGAAGGAAGGGAACTGCTCAGTGCTGGGACAAGTGGGAGATCTGTTTCACTGTACAGCTGATTGCTCTTGAGCAACTGCAGAGCTTCAGGAGCTAGCACAGGCACTGCAGACAGCCCAGACCCTGATGAGGGGCTGGATCCTGTCACACCAGTCCCTGGCACTGGGAAGCCCTGCTACAGCCATGCAGTATCTCCCACTGTTCCTGTGAAGGGCAAAAAGCTGATTCAGGATGGCAGAAGAGTATTAATGCTAACAAGGTGCTATGACCTGTCCCCTCATTTTGCAGTCTTACATCCTGCAGATTCAGAATTCAGGACCGTTAGTCTGCCTGAATAATTTCCACAATTTTCTCAAGATAAAAAAGTTAAGAACCTGAGCTAAAACACACTCCTCTCTGAGGGTAATGGGACATCCCTGCTACCCACACCCTAGCCTTGGCAGCTAGTATGGTTCCACTTCTTTACAAGCACTGAGAGACCAAGGGAGGAGCAGGGAATCTTGGGGAATAAAAACAAGTTCATCCTCTCCCATGCTGTCAGAAAGCAAAGAGGGAGGTTAGTACTGCTCCCTGCTCTTCAGCATGACAGCAAATGTTACATGCTTCCGGATACTGCTCAGCCTTACTAGGGTTTAAATCTGGCTGCAAACCTTCCCCTGATAAGGGGATAACTGGCTGTGCTGGAGGGAGATATGAACACCCAGAAAAAGAGTAAAGGAGAACCATTACCAAAAGCAAATACCTCTGGGTTAGCAACTTACTTTTTCCTTTCTTTATCCCTTTTAAGAGTTTGCGATCCTCCAGCCTGCTGAGCCTGTGACTGAAGCAATTCAGCTGCTGTCTTCCTTTGTTTGAATGCATTTACTTCATCATCCAGAGACTTCTTCTTATCCTCTAGCTTCTTCTTTTCATCCTGATGCAATTTCTTCAGGCGATCAAACTTTTCATGCAGCTAAAAGGAAAGGAGAGAGGTGAGCAGGACACGGCACTACAGACAAAGAGCAGGGAACAGCCTCCTTCCACAACAACTTACAGGCAGTGTTCTAGTAATGCATCATTGTGCAGACTAAGAACAGAGGATTGGGAGAGCATAAGTGTAAAAAAAAACCCTGATCCATCTTCAGGGGTCTCTGCCTTATTCCTCTTTAAAAGTTAGTAAATTAATAGATTTTTCATAATGCTAAGAAAGTTGTATGGGTGTATTTTTTGTAAAACAAGTTCATCTCAAGGGCTGCTTCTCTCCTTGACTTTTACCACACTGCACCTCCCCATCAGAATCAAGACTCTGGCCCTTTCCTGATGCAGTAAGTTGTACAGAACAAGCACTGTGATTCAGTTTTGTCCTACAGACTGAACACCTCAACATCCCCATCCAAGTTAAACCTTAGACTTCTTGGTAAGAAAGTGCTTTGGCAACAACTACTTACTTGGGAGTGAATCTATCACTCACAGCTATGAAGACACAAGTACTGCAGTTTTTACCTCTTTTTCAGCCTCCTTCAACTCAGCTTCTTTTTCCTTGACCCTCTGGACAAACATCTGTCTCATTGCCTCTTCCTTTTTCTGCAGTTCTCCCAGAAACTCGTTTCTTTTGGCTTCATAAGTTTCTTGTAAGCTGAAAAGGAAGGGAAGTCCAGTGATAAGACTTGGGACAAACTGCTTACCCTGACCCTCTGAAATCAGGCCCTCACCATGACTATGCTTTGCACACAACACATTTGCTACTCACTCATTCACATGTGCCCAAGGTCTTCTTTATCCAATGATTTTTGGCACTTCTCTGTATGTTGAATGTTGGGCAATTAAAAGAGACCAGCTGGCAACAAACACTAGTTCAGAGGAACACTGCTGTTGATGCCTTAAGATTTCAGTCTTTATGTTTTTTAAATCCTGTACTGCATTAATGCATAATTCTAAACTCCATAAAAAGTGTTAATTAACTGTCTTCACATTTTGGTCAGACAAAACAATCCCTCTGGGCCTGAGATCCAAGCACAACCTACAGCCTCAAGCCCCAAAATGTATAAACAAAAGTGAATTGGGGAGGAGCAAACTGGGGGTTTATGACTTCATTACCTGAAGCTGTAATTGGAGGATTAATGCCTGATATGTAAATAGACCAAACTTATATTTGTCTGAAAAGCTCATGACCATTGTCCATTTTGGGTGTAGCCCCTTGGGGAGGCTTCATCTGCCCTTAATGTACCTGGAGGTCCTTCATTAAATATATCCACTTTCATCCTTTTAACTTTGTCTGGCCTCTGTTTCTAGGTAAGCTCAAAATAGCCATCACTGTCTCTCTGCAGCACAGACATTTCTACTCCCATACTTGCAGATTCACAGTCAGTCCTGCAGATCCTCCCTGTATTTTCACCTTCTCCCAGTCGGACCTTTGCTGAAGTCTGGATTTATCTGACCTGGCAGTTTTTCTTGCTGCATTGGTTTTTTCCGTGCTCCCCCAAGGACACACACGCACAGAGTCACACAGCACATCCACCAACGCCTCTCTCGAGCCCTCCTGTCTCCTCCAGGGATCTCACCTGAAGGGTTTGCTGTCTGGATCAGTGTCCTTGAAACCCATCTCTTCCAGTTTACATCGCCTGTAGAGCTCATAGTGGCGTGTGTGGGTCTGCTCACGAAGGTCTTCCATGTTCACGCGGATCAGCATCTCCCGCAGCTTCACAAAGTCGCAGTGAGCTTCGTTCTCCACTGCAAGAAGACACGGGAAGGAGGAAAATGGGGACAGAAACTAAGACTTCTTCCCACATTCCTCAATTGTCTACTCCTCCAACAGGTTTAACAGCCCCTCCAAGCAGAGAAAACTGGCACTATAGGCCTGACACAAGGATTTAACAAAGGATAATTCCCCATGGATAATCACGTCCAACAGGCCCTTGCTCTTTTTATGAAAGACCACTGCCTCCTTGCACAAGTGTCACCATTCATGCCATGAAAATCTCAGGGCTCAACTCACCCTGCACTGTGCCCCAAGGATACTGACGAGCTTTCATCATTTTGTTTCCTATTTTCAGCTCCTCTGTACTCCCGATCACTGCAAATGGCAAGTGGGCCTGGAACACATTTGACAATATCCACGTTAGTCCCTCTCAGACCTGGCTGACCCACCAGCACACAGAGATGAGCACAGCCACTGAGCAAGACAGTCATTATGCACATGCTAACCTCAGGGAGTCTAGTCACTGGCCACTAGTCCAAGACAAGGAGTAGCAGGGTGGGTCCTTTTTTGGAAACCTTGTTAGTGCTACCACTCTATATCCTCTACCTGGCTGATCCTCCCAGCCACAGAGTCTCAGGTGAGATGAGCCAGTGCAAGACTGGCATCAGAGTGACAGCTGGAACAGAGGGCTGCGGCTCGGACTGCGGTGCTGTCCCAGGGCTTGCCGTGCCTGAGGAGAACATCTGCACAAGCACAGAAGCAGTAAGAGGTCTTGGAGCCTTCTTGATTTTATCCCCCCACCACTTCTTTAGCTCATGCTGGAGCACAAGACAACCTGCTTCATCAGATCATGAGATGGAAGTCCATTCTTCACTCCTGGAGTAACAGCTCCTTCCTCCCTGCTTGCTTCTGCCCTGGTGAAGAAGGGCTGAACATGTCCCCAGCCACTGTGTCCAGTGTGACCCAAGGTCACACTCTTCAAGCTGAGATATGCACTCTACATTACACAAAGGTTGACTAAGAAGAAGAGGGATTTGCTTTTCAAAAACTCAGAAATCAGAAATAGTAACTTCTTAGTAAAGATGATCTCTGCAGAAGGCAAAAAGAGACTTGCCCACTGCAAGCTCAGCAAAATTGGAACTGAAACCCTCCCAACACCTATCTAGGCTCTGAAGATCTCACCTTACAGTCCTCTCATTTCCAAAACTCAGGCAGACAAACAAACCCCCACACACACTGCCATTGTACTTTGCTGCATTTTTCTGTGAGTGAGACTTCTCCCCACCTCCCTTGCTCCTGGGAGCCATACTGCATTCTGCCAAGCTGCAAGGAAGTCAAGTGCAAAGCTTCAGCACTTTGAGTTCCCAGCTCCTTGCACCAACCCTTTCTGCTGAGTTTTGTGAAGTGACATTTGTTAGGCAAAGCTTTTAGAGTGCACCAAATTCTGGGCAATTGAAAGGGCCTCAGGAAGCCAACTACATGGAAGATCAGTGACCCTGGATTGCTCTCAGGAGCAGGAAGTGAATTCCACACGTTATCCAAAAATCTGGACAAGTTCATGACAGCTGGTACAAGCAAAAGATTCCAGAGATGATGTTTTTGCTTTCAGAGTGTGGCTCATACAGACAAACTCCAAACAAGGTTAAACTGCCAGCAAGCACTCACAGAGATGGGGTCTTCTCCCTGTGTTCCTCGGCCCCCTGCTCTCACATAGGACACACACAGAGTAAGAGTAATATTTGTCTTATGTTTCTAATAATATCAGTATTTGGATACAAGTTTTCCAGACCTGCAAAATTGCCTTGGTCAAATTCTGGCCTACTTAGTCCCCATAAACCTGGTAATTCTGACTGTAATAGAGGATGAAAGAATTGATTTGCCTGTGTAGCAACTGACACAACCCAGAACGTCTGCAACCCAAGACAGCAATTCCTTCCCAGGAGACAAGTAAATGGCTGAAAGGAAAGACATGCAGAGGTTCACTTCCACCCTCAGAAGGGCTAACACTGAGCTGCTCTGACCAGGAAACCATGACTGACAGCTCCTACATAGGACAAACTTCATGTTTCTTTCAGGCCTCTCCAGAACACTCTACAACTATTAATACTTAATCAAAAGGTGGCACAAATGCACAACAGCTAGACTTCTACTACAACCACAGCAGTAAAGCAATCAACTTTCCCTACTTGATTTTCTGTGAAAAACCTTCAGGAAAATGGGACCATGGTCAGGATGTGCTGCCAGAAAGGCAAGGGACAGTTTGTTTCATCCTCAAGGAGCCACAGACTGGCACCCATGATGCTGGGGAGGCCAGAGCCAGATTGGGAACCTGCAGGCACCTCAAGTCATGTCTGGCCCAAGTTGTGTACTGTTTTTCACACCTTGCTGGTTAGGCTGTGTAATTCCTTGCCAGTGGAAGTTTACTGGTGGGAGGCCATCAGGTGATGTATAGGACAGGAATAATGACAAACCCTTGAGCTGAAAAGGGTTTAAACACTGATTTCTTACATGTCCCTCAACAGATATGCATGAGGACAAGGAGGGTATTAAGAGTCTGTTTTCTGACTAGAAAAGCCCACTAGAGAGGCAGCAGCTACCACAAAGCTCTCTTAGCCTAGGATGACACTACAAGGATGAGATTCTTATGAAATTCTGGTTTTAAGAAACAAAATGAAAGGGAAAGTAGATTTAAGAAACATCCCAATATGGGACACCAACCACTATGCTGACAGTGCTGTTCTGGGAGAGGAGGAAGAACTGAGGCACTTACATTCATTGTCCCATTTATCTCTGCCACTGATTCATCGTCTGTCGGGAACTGGTAGATCTGCACCCCATTACTGACCAGTTCACTTGTGATTTTAATTTTAAATTTGGTCAGCTCACTCTTGGAAATGGCATCAGATTTGGCAATGATGGGAATGATGTTCACCTAGAAAAAAACAGAGGTATGAAGTAATCAACTTCGCTCCTGGGAGTTTCTCTAAATCTACAATACAACCTTCAAAAACTTGTAAGTGCTCAATAAATCTACAGAATTATCTGCCAACTCAGCCATTTCCACCAGAAGGGCTATTCAAGGTGGGGAGATCCTCTGGAAAAGCAGTAGCTTTTCCACTCTGCAAAGAGTAAATCAGCCCAGTAAGAGTTACTTGTGCCAACCTTGCTGTCGAGCTTCTTCATGGTTACCAAGTCCAGGGATTTCAGGGAATGGCCAGTCGGAGCGATGAAGTACAAGCACGCGTGGATCCGGGTGTCATGGTAGTTGTGCAAGACCCTTTTTATCTTCAGCTCTTCTTGCAAGTAGGCTTCAAACTGAGCATCAATGAACTCAACGATGGGCTTGTAGCTTCGGTGAAAGGAAAAAAAAAAAGCTGTACATCTCACAGTGAGAGAGCTCAACAAATAGGACAATGCCCCTGGCTTGCTTTTAAGAAACAAGCTGTTGATAGATTTCACTTTCCATTGTCCGCTTTCCTGAGACCAATTCTCTCTACTTTCCTTGCTCCCCACCTGTAAGAAATTTTAAAATTGCACTGCTGACAAGGAGACATGGTCCTACATCAGAGTCTAGCAGACTGTTTGCCAAAACACAGCACTGGGATTTAGTAGAGGACAGCAGATGCACCCTCCTCTCCAGGGAAAGCAGACTCTCGTCTTTTGAAATGTAAGGATGAGAGACCTTCTAAAACAAGGCTAATGGAGACTCATTTGCAGCACTCAGGGAGTGAATTGCTTGCTGCTGTCACAGCCCCGAGTGCTGCTGGTGGAGACACAGCTTCATTCAGTACCACCTTTGCCCAGTGCTCTGAGGCAGGAAATTCCTGCAACTCCCTTGCAAGGCCTTCTGAAATACAGAACCTGCCAGAGCTATAATGTAAAGGATATCAGTGCATTTTAAACAAACTTAAAAAAAATATCTAGCAGACCCACAAAAAAAGCAATCCCATCAGCAATGTCTCTGCAGAGCACCTTGCAGACTGTCTGGTGCAACTACACATCCCTTAACCAACACACTCCAGCCACTCTGGGATGTGAGCTGCCAGAGACACTCCCCCAGGGTATCTCACTGCTCATTTATTGTGCTTCCTTTGGCTCTTCCCATGGAAGAGCCCTGCCAAAAGTGGATATTAAGCCAAGCAGACACTAAACCACACTAGTGGTTTGGTTAGCAGCTTGAGGTCAACACAAACCAAAACAAGCCCAGATGCCCTGAAGCATTTCAGTCTCCTCACCAGATGAATTTGGGCAGAAGCTTGCCAGCAGGGCAGGAATTGCTCTGACAGCATGAGAAAAGCTGCTTTATAGCTGAAGCAGTGCTGACACTCCAGAGCCTTTGTTCTCTCTTCTACATGCCCCATCCCAAAGAGGTGACAAGGACAACTTCTAAGAAGCAAGCAGGAAAACTGCAGTGCAGTCAAGCCCAACTAGGGCACAAGGAGAATGAAAAGCCAGGTCACAAAATAGCCTCTCTCCCCCACACTCACCTGTCCTCTTTGTTGATCTGATCCCCAAAGCCCACTGTGCTCACAATAGTCAGCTTGAGGTTGACATTGCTCTCCTGCAGGTCATAGGTACTGGATTTCAGCTGAACCCCAGGCTGTGAGTGAGATGCTGGGTCACCTTCAAACTTGGTGTTGAAAAGAGTGTCCATGAGGGTGGACTTACCAAGGCCAGTTTCCCCTGTTGGAGAAAAAGAGAGTTGAAACGTTCTGTTGAATATTAATATGGGTTGGCCTTTAAGCTTCCAAACATTAACAGGGGTGAAATTGTAGCAGATGAAAGCAGATCTCATGCTCCCAAGGGAGCGTCTGGTAAACAGAAAGCCATGAACAATGGGAGGTCTGTATTCTGGGCAAATTACATTTCACAGTCTAATGGCCATTAATGCCATTAGAAAATAGAGGTGAAAAGGCGAAGGGGAAAGCATCGTTCAGATCCTGCTTAAACCCACAACTACACTACAGAAGATGCTGTTTTCATTAAAAAACAGGAGAGGAAATGGGGCTCACTGCCATTTCCAAAAAAAGCTGCTCCAGATCAATGTCTCTAATAAGCAGCCACAGAAATAGCTTCCTTCCGTGCAGAAACCCTGCAAGCTGGTTGGATCCCACAGCAAGTTGTGCAGTTGGTTTCTCACAACAAGTTGGAGAATCAGCCTTCTACACTGGGAGGGGGCATTTTCTGTAATATCTGGTTTCGTACCTTAGGGGCTACACAAGCCGTAAAATATTGCAAAATCTGCTTCCAAAAGTTCTGCTAGTATTGTCAGTATTCTGCTAGTATTCCATCAGTGTTGAACTGCTATTTGGATTTCATTTATCAACGGGCAACTATTTCCTTGTCTGGAAGGAAGAGACAAATCCCAGAGACCAGTCTTGCTTTTGTTTTAGATACATCCCAGGAAGAATAAAACAAATCCCTCTGTGCACACATTCCACAGGGCAGCCTCCCTTACCAGGCTCTGACAACAGAGCCAGCTCTCCGAGCTCACAGGACCTGACTTCCTGCGCAGTCTGGTCTGTTGCCTTGTGAGGGCTGCTGTGTTTTGGGGAAACAGCAATTTCTGAGCTGCCCAGATGGCTTTTGGAGAAACTTCAGGAGCAGCTGAACCCCACCCTCTGTGAAGGCTGCTCCTCTATCCTGCTGTGGGACCACAGGGAGACTGTCTGGCTGCAAGAACATTCCCCTCCTTCCCCCAGCCCTCAGCTCCCAACCAAAACAACTTCACCATTTTCCCACTTTGCTCAGAATAAAAGAGCTTCTTATTTTTGTAGGTTTAGAGCTTTGTAACAGATCCAAACTTGCATGAAATGCCCAATTCAAGAAGGGGAAACTCCTCCCCATCCTCCCCCATCCAAATATCCAAATCTCCAAGCCTCACCCCCGCAAGCAGGCAAATTCCTCTTCTGGCCTCAGAAGGGATTTTCCTCCCTCAGGACTGAAGTACATGGCAGAGCAAGACAAACACAGAATCATAAAATCATGGAATAGTTTGGGTTGGAAGGAAGATTGTCTAGTTCCAAGCCCCAAATCCCCTGCTCTGGGAACTGAGCAGTCCCTGATTGCCAGGATGACATATCCAGCATCTTTCCAGAGGCAGCAACATCCATTAATATTTCAAAGTCAATGTACACCTTGAGCTGCAGAACTGCCTGGGAGCCAGCTGAGAGCTTGTACTCCATCACCAACCAACACCAACTACAGCCAGAACAGTCACCAGTGCAGTTGCTCTTTGCACCCATCTGGTTTTCAATCCAACGGGGAGAAGGAATCAGCAGCAGGAGCTGGCGTGGCTGCAGTCCCTTGTGCCACCTCACTGCATCAGCTGTACCTACAACAGCACTGGCCAGAGCAAGGGAGAGGGACCCAGCAAAGCACAAGGTTACCTCTGGCACTGGAAGAATAAGCTGGTCCAACAAGCCCTTTATTGACTTGGAATCTCATTGCCTGGACTTTCAGGGACCACTGGTCTCCAAAACGGAGCAGGTGCACAAATCAGACCAGAGCACTGCCATGGTTTGGACAGGGATTTTGAGAGTTAACAGCCAACAGCCTGCATGACCTCCCAGGCCGTTCTCAGGGATTCCAGGAAAATAGCAGTGTGAAAACAGACAAAAATCTAAACAGCCTGAGAAGGCTGCAGCATTTCCAAAGCCCCTGCCAAGGGATGGGTGGGACAGAGCAGTGAGCTGGCTGCTTGCCTGTGAATGCCAGGAACCCTGATGGGACATCTCAGGACAGGGGAGTCCCTCAGCCCTGCAGTGCAGGAGCATCACCCACACACAGTCCTGCAAAGCTCCTCCTGTGGCACTGCCCCACAGCCTGGCAGGCCCTAGAGCAGCTCCAAGGCTACAGGACAGGGTGACAGAGGAGCAGCAGCAGTGACAGGGCTGGGAGCTGCTCTCTGCAGTGGACACACAAGGTCATCTGTAAACCACACTGGCTTCTGGGCAGACAGCACCCTGTAAGTCACCGCTCATTTCTGCCTCGCTCCTTTTGGGTGAAAGATGTTCATATGAGGCCAAGACAATTGTTTAAGCACATCCTGAACCTGTTAATCATTGCCTACTTAAATCCATCTCAAGTGTTTTCTTTCCAGCAGGAGTGACTTTAACTGTCAGGGGGGCTAGGAGAAGTGTTTAAGAGATGCAGAACATGCTTTTACACTCCACATCATGCCAGCTACACAGGGCCAGCAAAGGCAACTTTGAACTCAACCACTGAGATTTTCCTTTTGGAAGGGGAAGACCAGAACTGTGGCATTTTTCCCCAGGTGGGAATTGCCCATCCAAACACCTTCACGATTAAAACATTCAGGCACTAACATGGCATCTCATATGAAGCCTGCACTCCCAAATTTACATTGAGCCAGCAGATATCCCTGTCCCTGCACTGTGTAACCCCACTGACTTGACACAGAATTAAAGCCTGCCAGGGAAGACAGAGAAGAGAGGAAAGACTGTCTCAGCTGAAAGAATGAATGAAAGAATGTTAACACTAACAGGGTGACATGAAATGGTAAAAAACTAAAGACACTAATAAAGTGTTCTGCTGTGTTAAATATGAGCAGAGATAGGGAACACAAAATAGCTTTGGTATTTTGAAGGCCAAAACAACAGAAGGAAGAATTTCTGAATCTTCTGGGAGTTTCTGCCTCACACAGAGGCAACTTTTTGTTGGCTGGAAGATGTGAATAGTGCCAACTGCTTCTTGTAAGGACAGGAGTCCAGATGGAACAGATGGTCTGATAAAAAGGACAAGTGGTCTGTGCTTGTTGCAGCCAATGGCACTGGAATCTTCCCCAAAAACCAGAAATTATGAACAGGGATTAAAAGAGGCAGAATTACTTTGAAAAAAGCAGCAGTGTACACAAACTGAGTGAGAGGCATCCCTGGCAGGGAGATTATTTCCTGACGTCAGGCTTATGGACACATGTGATTTGATCTCCAAAACCGTACTTAGGGATTATGCAACTCAACAGTGGTCTGTTGTCCCAAAACAGGGCTGACAGAGCTCTGTGGGGAGGACTGGGCAGAGAGAGTGACCTTTACTGGTACAGTTCTGCACCAGGAAGATGTGACAGCAATGGAAAAGCTTGAGTGTTGTACCTTCCATCATGGGATGGAGTTTTGCTGTTAAGTCTGACAATTTTCAAGGACATTAAAAAAAAAAAAAAGACCAGAGCCACCACTGCAGGTTCTGGACATGCAGCAGCCCTACATCAGAGCTCAGAAAGCACCATCCACTCTTAATGCCCAACAGCCTAGCTGTGCTGGGCTCCCCACACATCCTCCTGTGACCTGTTCCCTGCTCCAACTGCATGTGCACATGGTACCTTCACTGCTCTGGGGAAGCCTCACCAAATCTCACAGTAATGGAACAGTGGTGGCACCACTCACAAACCTACAGCTGGGACAAGCTCCTAACTTCCCAAACCAAGACAGGCATCTTCGTGCTGAATGAACTGTCATGGCTTCTTTTCACAGAATTTTTAGCATCCTAAGCAGCTGCAGCAGTGAGCTGAATTATACACCACAAAAGCTGTAACTCCTCCTTTTGTGACTGGAAATTTAATTTGCTTTTCCTTAGCATGTGCTAAGTGAAACAAGCAACTGCTCACTGCCTCCCTTTCCCACAACATTCAGGATTTAAGAGGCTCCAATCACATCATCATCAATCGACTCTGTGGGAGGACAGAGGAGTCCTTGGAGTATTTCCCTGTTCAAAGGCAGGGAGCAGCTTTCACAAGAGCTTCCTTTCATGAGAGAGCAGCACCTGCCCTTCACAAGATTAACCGTGGCTCCAGATATCAAATAATTCAATTTTAAAGAAAATGTATATGCATGCACAGTCTTTTCATGTGTAGAAATGGGAGCTAATCCAATGTAGCAGGTTTGTTGAGACAAGCCCTGAGGCAACTCAGACTGATAAGGCCATCTCTCAAGGAGAGAGGGGAAAATAGTTTGTTCCATCTGACAGGCATGCAGAGACACCACACAATTCCCCACAGCCAGGCAAAGGCTGGGCTGCAGGGGCAAGGAGGGCAACAAGGGCTCACAAAATACACTGAAACACCACCTCAGAGAGGAACCCAGCTCCTGGCATCCCCCCCAGGGCACCGGGCAGGAGAAGGCTGAGAAGACAGAGGCTTTTTGACTAGAGAAACTGTTCTCTCCTCAGCTGCTTGCACCAGTGACCACAGAAACGACCACTGGGCAACTTCCAGGCTGTACAGCTCATCACCCCAGAGAGCTGCCTGCTGGAGAGCACCAGGAATCCTGTGCACATCCCTCCCTCCTTCCCTCCCCCAGGGTGAGAGTTCCTGCACATCACAGGCTCACTCCTTTGGAGTGACAGACCTCAAACAGTCTTGGTACAGTCCCAGGGGAGAGAGAAGTATTTCTGCCACAAAACAGCCTTTCTCATTGCACTGAATAGGCCAGTTAGAACAAATTCCCTGCAAATCCTGGGAGAGAGGAAGGGCCAAAATCCTGCTTAAACTGGGATACTAGTTTAATGCAACTACAATCTACCCTGGCAAAAACCGAGAAAGTTTACATCAAAACCAGCAGCCTGCTCCTCCTCTTTTTCCCCTATCTCACTGAGAAATACGGTCAGGACAGAAAGTCTCAGCCATTAAACACTTCTCCAGCCGTTGCACTGAACTAAGAGGCAACTAAAAATTTATCATGTAAGGTTTAGGAAGAAAATGGTTGTGCTGAGAAATAAAAGATCAGAGAAACCATCTGTAACCCCTAACATCTAATGAGAGGTTTTCTCATTCATTCTAGCTTTGGCTCTAGTCTCATGGGGGAGACAGCTTTCAGCATGAGAAGAGCTAAAAACTGCTCCACTCTGGACATGCTGCTGAGAGTCATTTCTGAAGCTTTCCTTGGCTTCTCCAGCAAGAGCTGCAGGAATCGATGGCTCAGATCCAGTATGACACAGAGTAGAATTATCACTGGATTTCTCCTCCAACAGATGCCACACACAGCTGAAAAATGGGGGGAAAGAAGTCCCTTTCTGTCATGCTTAGTGGGTTGTCTATGGGATCCTCATCCAATCTTCATTTGCTTCCTTGTTCTTTCAACTTTTCATCCCAAACTCTGCTGTGAAATCCAACAGAAGTGAAATCCAACAGAATAAATGACAGACAAACACTGGGAGTTTTTGCTTTCTTTCTCCAGGATATTTAAGTGTGGGGGCAAAGATTTGCAAATCTTTTTCTAATTAAGTTTATTATATTTTTCTATACAGTTTCTTTATTTCAAGATTGTGTTATTACTATTCATAAAAAACTGACATTAGTAACAAATGTACATTTATCTTAGTGAGTCCTTGTTATTGACCTCAACGAGTGATTAATACATTCAATTTCTGCCCTGAAAAGAAGAAAGCACAGGCATTCAGCTCCTCTCCACACATCAAAGTGAAGATATGACTACAGGAGGCACCCACTGCTACACCTAGAACTTGTTAAAAAAAAAAACACTGCAGCCCAGTAAGTGGAAAAGGAAACACTTTTAGACTTCAGTCCTGGGGACAGGAGTTTTCTTAGGTCATATCACATTCGTGTACTGTGGAAATCACCCAGAGACTCAGCCTGACAGTGACCTCCACTTGTCAGCAAAGTTTATCATCTCACAGGAATGTAAGATGTGGTTGTGAGGAAAACTGTCTTCTCAGCTCCATTTAACAGGGCTCAGCTCTCCTCTCCTTGCTCTACTACTCTCGTTTCAGACTTAACCCTGTTCTGGGCAAACACCAGGTCCATACACCGAGCTGCACCTCTCATGGGAGGGGACAGAAAACCTCTGTGTGGATGCAGGGCTGACCACCAGCTGAGCCCCCAGGAGCTATCCACAGCTGCTGCTCTGGCCCTGCCACACCAGGCACTGCTGGGATCATCTGCAGACAGGGCTCAGTCTGGGCAGCCATGGCCATACAACCTCCTGCTCCCCAGGGCACGGCACCGGCAGCAGGAAACCCGTCAATTATTAATTCTCCACTTTTTATTTCCTAATTAACCTTCCTAAACGATGGTACCAAAGCCATACAGGGTTTTACTTCTGTTACCTAAGAGAAGGGAGTATTTGGGATCCTAACCCTGTGAGATGGGCTGCAGGGACAGACACCAAGTCCTGCTACAGTGCCAGGCCCCAGCTGTGATCCAGACCACATGGCAGCTTGGATAATTGTCAGAAGAGTTAAGGCTTGGCCAGACACTATCTTAATTCAAGTATGCACAGAAGGGAGGAGAAAAAAATAGCTTTTAGTGATTTAAGAGAAGCATGATTAGTATTTTGTTAAAATAATTATAATAATTATAACAATAATTCAATACTTAACCAAACAAGACCTCATAACAAAGTACTCTGGCATGAGTTCCTATTTTCTTTTAAAAATGTGAAATTCAAACATACGAGGAAAAGAAAGATCATAATAACAGCCTTTTTTAGGCATTTTATCTCACTGCTTGGTAAAAAGCCATACTGCAGAACCCCAGTAGGGATTTCCCTCATCCTTTTAAAATCTTGTTACTGAAAATATGTTACTGAAAATAGAACAGTTGGGGAAATTTCAATCAAAGCTACCTTGTTAGTGCTGTAAGCTACGAGCTACATCCAGCTGCAGAAAACTTTTCAGCAAGAGAACTTCCCAAAATGGAAATACTCACCCACACACAGGATGTTGAAACAAAACCCATGATTAACTGACTTATTAACCAGCTGGTCAGGCAAACTATCAAATCCCACGTGTCCGGAGAGCGGGACAGTACGACAGCCTTCACCCTGAAATACAGTGAAATACTTGTGTCACTTTCAAGCAAAATACACTTCTCTGTATAAACCCTAAAGACTCCCAGGTGGAATCAACTGCACAGTCCCAGCAGAGATTTGCACAGATCTATCAATCACGTCAGCATGCTTCACTCCTCTCTAAAACAGTTCCAGAGGGGACAAATAGAACATTTAATCTGTCAAATATTTGAAGGTAGCCCTGAGAAAATAACACTAAAATGTGCAAAACATATACACAAACACAGCTGCTGAAACGAAGAGGTGAAAAACACTTGTTTCTTAAAAAAAATATGCAGAAACTCAAGTCTCACCTTATACTGAAAACAAAAAGAATCCTCTGTGCAAAGCAATGTATTAATGACACCTCCTCCTACAAGCCTATTACCATTCACTGTATGTGAATTGGAACTCACATGTAATTCCCATTCACAGCTGCAATTATAGAAATTAGCTAGAAACAGTAAGGGAAACTGTACCTACAGGAAAACAAAGCAGAGAAAGAGTGTCCAGAACTGAGCTGCTCATAACCCCACAGGCCTGAGGGAGCCTGCAAAGAGGGTTTGGGAGTGGAGGTACTCAAACCTCCTGCTGGGGGGCAAGGGCTGCTCCTGCCCAGCCACCCAAAGGACTTCCTGAGAAGCTGCTCCTGCACCCTGCTCTCTCCTGTGCTGAACACCACTAATCTGGTCTCAATCAGCCAAGCAGAACACGTGGTGCTCCATGCCCAGAACAGCCACGAGCTTCGGGAGGGGGTCAGAAATTTTCACCTGGCCAGTCTGTGCCAAGGCAGCCTAGGTCCCAACCCTGCCCAGCCAACAGTAAAACACACAGAGGCTCAGCCTCAGAAATGGCACCAGGCTAAATGAAGAACCAGTGCTGCACCCCTGTATGGGTGGAGAGTTGTCCTCCTGCAGCCCCAAAAAGGTATTTCCCTCTCTGAAGCAAAGGCTCTTCTTAAAAATGTATTTTAGTGTGAAAATCAGAAAATTCCCCTCTAGCCTTCCATCAGTTTGCAAAAAATACTACAGCCAAAAGGCAGTAGTTTATAGGGTGTGATTTTGAATTTATTCTTTCACAATCATGCTCTCACATATCTTGAAAGCCTGTTTATAGGAACAGGAATACTGGTTTTCCCTCTTCTGCTAATGGCACTGGTATTTTAGGCTGAGAAAACATCCCCAAGGAGTACATTTACTACAGTAGCCTGTCAGTATGTTTTCTTGTCTTGTTACTGTTTTGCTGTTGTGGGTTTGGATTATTTTTTTTCAGATATGAGGCTCCAAATACACTTCAATCATTAACCATATTTACCAGCCTGTGATGTGTAAATATGTTTCCCCTTAGCCATATTTTGTGTATTAGTCTGACTCTTCTTGACAAGATGTTCACCAAATATGGCGCTTCATCAATTCCTGAGCAACTTCCCTCCTAATGACATGTTCATGAGGAAAGCACTCAGGCTCCCCAGCAGATTCTGGTTTTGCCTCCTGACAATGCAGCTGTGAAATCCAGTAATGCAGAACCAGCTAAAGCAGAAGAAAGTGAGAGTGTCAGACACACAGATTTTGTGACAACACACTCAAACTCTCCTAAACTGCATTCACCAAAACAAAACCCCAGCCCTGGGGAATCTCATGGCAGTGTTGGACCTGCAGGGACAGCCCCAGGTCCTGGTAAGGAACAGAGCGGGGGACAGAGCCCAAGAAGGTGCAAGAGAGAATGACCCTAGACAGCTCCTGGGGAAGGAGAAATATCAAGTGTATTTTTAATACTCAGCCCTAAAACCACACCACTGGAAGACTGCTTGAACACTACTCTCCCCAGGAAACGTGGGCAGGAGTGTGGGCTCTCATTAAGAACAAATCATCCCCTCATCCCTAAATATAAGTGTGATCCAGATGGAACAAAATAAATGGCAGACGTTAAGCCGCTCTCAGCTAAGAGGAGGCATTTACCATCACACAGAATTCAGCCTGCAAGTAATTTCCTGTAGGTTCTTTTTCTAGTCACCTGTGGTTTTACAATGCAGCTAAACCACACTTCACATCTGGTACAGGCCAGGAAACAACTACTGCAAAATGGGATTTCCAGTCACAGCAGCTAAGTCTCCATGTTAAGTACACAGTCATAAGGTATATTGTACTACTCTGCCTAAAAATCTACAGCCTCCTTGGCCAAGGCATCAAGAGACTGGATGAAGTGGGAAAAAAAAACCATTTTAAGATCAGCCTGGTTTTGACACTCATCAGAAAGTTGACAATAATTACCAAACCAGTGGAGAGAAAATAAACATTTTCTGTCTGATGCACCAAGAAACAGTTCAAGTCACCAGTCTTCAAGCACCAAGTGGTGTCTCTGTACCGGAGCACTGCTATATATAAACAGCACCACCATAAACAACATATGAACACACTGATTAGTCATCCTGGGTGTATATTAAATGTAGATTTGGATCCCCTTGTTCAACACTGAAGGAGAATATGTTAAGCTTATAAGCTTTTTGCTGATAAGGTGCTCAAGACTCTCTTCCATCATTCATCTTCCAAACCAGATCAAATTTAAAACATATCAAGAGGTACCAACAAGGTAAGCAAAGTTTAACTACTGTATGCATGAAGGCTTTTTCCAGGAGCATCAGTGAGTGCTGGATGGCTGAGAGTCCTTTGTGCTCTCTATTTTAAGGTTACATCTTCTTGGAACAAAGATGGAATCTCTGGAAAGCCAGTGTGAACACTGGCACCACACCAAGACACCAGATGCCTTTTTTTCCCCACATACACAGAGTGCCCCCTGCCTAGACAGATTGGGCTGTTGTTGCTTGGGAGGAAGTAAAGCGTGTTTGTCACAAACAAGATTAAAAGAACAAAAAGAGCAACACATTCTCTTGCTGTATTATCAGGCAGGGCTATTGCAGAGTGAAAGTAGGGAGAGTAAGGAGCAAGCACTTGGAGAAGCTACTTTACTTCTTCCCTTCTTAGAAGGATTTATACAGCCTTTTGTAAGGGCTTCTTCACGCCACAGAACACACCACCACCTACTCTAATTCTTACAGAAAACTATCCGAATCACATGGAAAATACAAAGATGTTATAATGAATGATCCCAAGCCTGAAAGCACCATCCATTAACTATCAGTTTACAGAAAAGGGACAAGATTTAGTCTTCAGGTGTTTGAATCACTCCAGGGTCCCTGGGATGAAAATACGATTAGAGGAAAATCTTGCTGAATGCACATCTGTGCCCTGATCTGCTTAGCACGACAAGCAGGTACAGCACTGTCACCTGCTGAGTCCCCAGAGCCTGAGAGGCCACTGCCTCTTTGTGGAGCTAAAGCAGAGCACACGCAATGGTGCTGCCCGTTGCAAATGCCAACGCTGCACATTCGGGACCGTGTCTGTGCCCAGGTCCAAAGGAATGATGAGAAAGGATTCCATGGCAAAGGCAAAGCCTCCACTGGGTGATATTCAGGCAGAGCACAGCAAAGAAAATAAAGAATGTTACAGCTCTGAACCCAAGGGACCCAGTGTCCAAATGAGGCCCACACAGCACAAAACTGTGGCTCAGAGGCTGCAGAACAATGCTCCATCTAGTTGAGTGTTTCTGTTCAGGACACTGACAACTGACACTTAGTACTTCTGACATAATTTCTCACCTCTTCCCACTTCAAACCCTGAGGCCTCGGAGATTCCCTTAGAAAGATTTCCAAACTGCCACAAAAAACCACAGCAGCATCATCCTGCAACAAAACCAAATAAAGCAACGCTCACAGAGCTCCACCACTGCTGCCAGTGCTCACAGCAGCCACCTCCTGCCCCTCTGCTGCCCTTAATGCTGAAACCTGGGGGCACAACCCCCAAACCTGAGAGAATTACTGCACAAGAAATGAAAAGGCAAAGCAAGGCAGAACCTGAACTCAGGTTTCCACACCACAGTTTTTCACATCATCTTTAAGCCAGAACAACATCAGATCCCTTCCTGCAACCTTGGAGTTATGGCATTCACTTCCCCAGACTGCATTTGGTTCTGATTAAACAGCAAATTAGAGCAACACTTGTACCAATTATTTCTCACTTGTACAAGTATGTAATTCTCCTATGTAATGAAAGAATTATCCAGCAGACAGTATAAACATCCTCCACAAGATAAATGTAAATCAGGAATGTAAAGTCTAGATAAAGACTTAGTATTATTTTTCCTTGCTCAGCTGATAAAAGATCATCAAGAATATAAAAGAAAAACACCAGAAAAGTGGGAGGGAAATAGTTTTGAATCAGGCCCCATGGAAAGCACGAAGTGTCTCACCAAAGGTCCTGACCATCAACCACCCTCTCCAGACACACTGCATCACTCGGCCATTCAACATTCACAAACAGCCAAGTGCTTCCGAAATCTCAAATTCTGACAGCTCTTAAGATTACACTTCTTTATGCCCCTGACAAAAGGCTGCAGAAATGCCACGCAGTTTGGATACATTCCCAGGAGAAGTCAGCAGTTAGAAGATACATATCACTATCAGCAGTCTCAATGTTTCTGACCTCTGCTGGATACGGAGAGCTGGGCAGTGCCTGGCAAGATGCTCTTGTGCCCCCATCCTCCCTGCTGGCAGAGGACAGGAAAAGGGGCTCAGCTCGGTGGTGACAAGGCCACCCACCTGGGGAGAAGGGGGTTTCACCTGCAGTAAGTGTGGGGCTGGATCAAGGGTTCTCTGGGACAATGGCAGGGTGGTAACCCCAGCTCCTCCCCAAACCCAGTCCCAGCTCTCACACCTTTAACCCTGTTGGCACAAACAGAGCCCTGTGCACCACCAGGACATTACAGCTGACTGCACCACGAACCAGACATGACCAGATGCCCAAGACCTTGGCTGACAAGTTACCTGTTTGTAAAAGGACATTTTCAATTTGCAGCACACTAATTTCAAGTCTGTCTCACAGCCAGCTTTCCCTTTTGCCTCCAAAGCAAGGCTGTGTGGTATCATAAATTCATTCAAGGCCACAAGCAGATGTCTCAAACTCCTGTACATTATCTTAGGAAAGCATAACACTCAATTTCTTTAAAAGACAGGGGAGCAACTGAGTCACTTCACATATTTTGGCAGTCACATACAAGGCAATGGGTATGTCCAGGAGGAAATAACATCACAAACTGGCAAGGAATGGCTACATCTACTCGTTCAGCAAGACTTGGGTCCATGCTAAAACATACTGCTTTGAAGATGAAACTGGAAAGCATTCACCTCCAGTAATACTTCTGTATTAACACATGGACATGAAAGTTGGAAGCCCATCAAACCACAGACAAAACCTTTCCACATGCAAACGCGTTACAGATGCCTCCTGAGCATTTCTCTGACAAGCGCAGAGGTGGCTCAACTCCCTCTGCTCCTCTTCTGGATAATTCTCCGCAGACACACAGGAGCTTGTGCCGCTAGGCAGGCGGGCGAGCCCGGCAGCGGCCGGCGGCACTACGGGGACCCTCGGGGACAAAGCGCGGCGGGGACACGGTGCTGGTGTTTGGCTCCACGGCTCCTCCGCAGCACACGGTGCCAGGCTGGAGACCTCCCTTTCCCGCAGCACCGAACACGGGCTGAGGGTTTCCCTGGGAGGAGAGCAGCATCCCCGGAGAGGCAGGGATGCCATTGCCGTGCCCTGGCCCGCCGAAGGGCCCCTGACCTGGGTAAGGGATGCATGGGCAGGCCTCCGCAGCGCTGCAGCCCGGCCAGCCCCGGGCAGCGCGGCAGGTCCGGCCGCGGCCCGGGGGCACCGGCGGAGGGGGACCCCCACCCCGCGGGCAGCCCAAGGTCGCCGGGCAGGGCTGCAGTGGGGGGGACCCCAACATTCTCTNTCGAGGCGCCAGGCGAGCGCGGAGCCCCGACCCGGGGGTCCCGGCCCGGCGCGTCCCCTGCCCCGCGGGCTGCCCGGCCGCCTCCGCACCGCCCTGGCCCCTCGGCCCCTGCCCGCTCCCAGCGTGGGGAGGGGCTCCCCGCCGCCTCCTCTTCGGGAAGGCCCAGGGGGACCCGTCCCGCTGCCCTGCTGCCCCTACGGTAACAGGGGCCGGGCCGAGGCCGAGCCGTGCAGCCCCGAGGCTGGGCTGGGGTTCGCGGTTTGGGTCCTTTCACATTCCCCAGGCTCAGCAGATGAGTTGCTATTTCAAGCGGAATGTCCGTGCGCACTTGCCCGTCCCAGGTCCGCTGGACGGGTCGGGCCCGCCCGGGCACCCGGCTGGGTGCGGCTGTGCCCGATTCCCTCCTCGTGGCACCGCCGCTCCTTCCCGGCCCCGCTCGTCCCGGCCTGTCATGAGCACAGCTGCAGCTTCCAGGGTGTAGCTGATGCCGCTTGGGCTTCTCTTCATTTGATGCAGCACAAGCACCAAACGAGGCTGAGGCAGAGGAAACTCAGTCCTTCCGCAAAGTAACTTTCCTGACCCCTGGACTCCCGAGTGAAGTCCCCAAGGTTGTCACCCTGGTTTTATCATGGTCAGAGCTCACCAGTGTGTCCAGTCCATAATGCAGGCATGACCACTGTGGCCCTAAATGGGAGGCTTGCTTTGCACCATTAATGTCTTTATTCCCCACGAGCAGCTCCTTTTTTCCCTTCTTTTTTTTTTCCCAGATGCCACCCAAGTGTTCACCAGGATCTCATGGCTGTGTGGTTCAAGTTCTCTGCCTCCCTGAGCCCACAGAAGCCACCAAAACCCAGTGACAAAATCAGGCAGCTCCAGAAAGGGAACAAGGGGACAATTATGCTTTCACCACCAGTTGTTTGGGGTTTGAGATTATGCCAACTCCCCACACATCCCAGAAAAACTGGTCCAAGTGGTTGGAAAAAGGCAAGGGCCTCAAGGCCGACGACCAGCTCAGGGCAAGTCAGAACAGGGCTAAAGCTTAGGGAAGGTAAAGAAAAAAGCTTCAAGGGGCTGTTGTGGCTTTTAGCTGTCTGACCAGCTGCAAAATCACTTGGTGACAGTTCAGCCATGGGTGTCAGAGCAGTCATGGATAAGAAACTTCTGAAGAGAAAGAGGACTGTGAGCTTTTGAGGCAGAAGAATTACTCCTGATTTCTAACAAAATTAGGGTACAGACTACTGGTGGCTGCAGCTGCCAGCAATGCCAGACATGGACTGTGCTACAAAGGGGATCACAGCAAGAGAGGAAGGCCAAATTCCCAGTGGGATGAAACACTGGTTGGCAAGGAGCCAAACAGTGTCCCAGGCTGGGCTTCCCTTACATCAGAGAAACCCACCAGCCACGGGAAACATGGCCTCTTGGGGCAGTAACCTGGGCCTTCCTGAGCACAGCATCAAGGGGAAGCATTGCAGTCATGGGGGCTGTTTCAGGGGGGCTCTAAGGCAATTGCTTCAGTGAGACAACCTTGGGGTGCTGCTGGGGTCAGAGGAAGTGTCCTGGGACCAGTGCCATGGATTTACACACACCAGACAATGTAACAGGGTCTGACCCTGCTAAGAATGCTGGGTTCAAGTGAATGTTTCCAATGAGTCTTTTATTAGTTCTTTGGTTACAGCTTAAGCTGATGCTTCCAGAGAGGAACCCCTGCTCCAATTCACACCTCTCAGTTACACCCTGACACTCATCCCCCAATTCAAGTCAATCACTAAATTCTGGTTGGCAATATCTTGATTTCTTGCTGGGTTTCACTGGAGCTGGGCTGGCTGCCTTCTGATGTTATTTTATTCTCCTGGGATAGTCTGCTCAGCCCTTATCATCTCCATTCTTCTCATATCTGCTGAATTCCAAGAGTGCTTTGTTAGCAGTTTATGTTTGGCCAGGCTTTGGCTACTTCAGGTGCTAATGCTGAGCCAGCAGTGCTAAACGAGACTACTCAGGCAGGAGGATAGAGTTCATCAGTTTCTGCTGTAGCACTGTACAGCACTTCTGTAGTGCTGTCAGCACTGAGCTGCCCAGGACCCCCGTGCCTCCGTCTGGTCCCGCGGTTCTGCACCTTCCCTGTATTCCTGCATGTTCCCTGTATTCCCTCACATTCCCTGTATTCCCGCACTCTCCCTGTATTCCCACACATTCCCTATATTCCCTCACATTCCCTATATTCCCATACATTCCCTGTATTCCCACACGCTCCCTGTATTCCTGCATGTTCCCTGTATTCCCGCACATTCCCTGTATTCCCGCACTCTCCCTGTATTCCCACACGTTCCCTATATTCCCTCACATTCCCTATATTCCCATACATTCCCTGTATTCCCACACGCTCCCTGTATTCCCACACTCTCCCGCTCGCCCAGCCGCGCTCCCTGTGCCGGCTCAGAGCGTGGCCGGGGCAGAGCCAGCCCGCGCTGGAGGCCGTGCCGCAGCCATGGACACAGCGTGACCAAAGGTCACCTGCGCCGCCCGGCTCCGCCGCCATGCCCTGCCGCCGTGCGGGATCGGTTCCTCCTTCGCCTAGGGCCGGCAGGGGAAGCGCGGGGTGAGTGCAGGGAGCGTGAGCAGTGCCCTGCTGGGGACAGCCCTGCGAGAGGCACCGCCATGGCCCAGCAGGAGCGGGAGAAGAGCGAGGCAGAGCAGAAGGTAGCTGGCATCTCCCGGCGGTTCTCCTTCCTGGATGCCGCCCAGCCCCGAGCGGGCGGCCCGGGCCGCAGCTCCCATCTCTGGCCAGCCACCCTGGGGAGCAGGGAGCCCTTCCATACGCTGCAGAAGATGGACACCAACAAAAGCATCAACTGGGGCAGGCACAGCCTGGGGAGCTGGGGTAGGACTTCAGGCAGGTTCTCCGTTAGCCCCAGCAGTACCCGGAGGAGGGAGCTGAAGGAAATCCTCCTGCAGAGCAGCAGCCCTGGCGGCACCATGCGGTTTGCCACTGCTCAGAAGACATCCAGCAGCAGCAGCAGTCTTCCTGCAGGGCTGCACCAAGAGCAGAAGCCTGAGCAGAGCCCTGATCTGCTGCCCCTTGTCCTTGATCCTCTTGAGCATGCATGGCTGCTGACGGTGGCCGAGGGTGATGCGGACAGCATTATCAGGCTGCTGGACCTGGATCCCAGTCTGCTGACCAGGAGAGACTTTGTGACAGGCTTCACCGCTCTCCACTGGCTTGCCAAGCATGGCTACCATGAGAGCTTCATCCAGGTCATCTCCCATGCCCAGAAGAAAGGCTACCCTGTCAACATGAACATCCCCACAGCCAGCGGCGGGCTCACCCCTTTGCACCTGGCTGCCTTGCAGGGACACGAGGTGCTCATCAAGGTGCTGGTGGGAGCTTACGGGGCAGACACCACCTGCAGGGACCACAACGGGCGCAAGGCTTGGCAGTACCTGCCAGCAGACACCTCCAGGGACCTGAAGGAGCTGGCAGGGGCCTTGGAGGAGGACTTGGTTCAGCTGCACTCTCACAACACCAACAACAACTGTAAGTCATCCAGAGAGGCTGGGGCAGGGCAGGACTGTGTGGACTCCAGGGCTGAGGGAAAAGCCCAGCACTCCTGGGGCCTGTCGACCCTCCGAGGCTTTGTTAGACAGGCCTTTGCTTTCTTCCAGGAGCGCTGAAGCTCTCCTGGCTCTGTTCACCGGTAAACCCATCCTGGATAGCAGCTAGAAATGCCTGCAGGGAGCTTGGAACTTGGCTACTCAAAATCCTGGCCAAGTGAGGGTTAAGCCGTGGTACCATGGCCACCCTGGGTCTTGTGGTCTTTTGGGGCTATTCCAGTGTGTGTGTGTGGAGCACCATGGCCTTTGGGAGCAGTACCTTGGGACAGCCCTTCCAAAAAACTGCCTGTCTGCAGAGGGGGTTGTGCCCCCTGCCCCCATGGATGGGGACTCCTTGCTGCATCCCAGCAGATCGCCGTGGTTGGGGCTCACGTGTCAGCTCTGCTGTGGGGAGCTGCTCCAACAGCCTGCGTGCCCACAGGAGGATGCTGACCCACCATGTGTGGATCTCATGCTGCAAACACCTTCCAGCCCCCTGAGATCCCCGATCTCTGCCATATGCACCTTCTCTGGGTTGATGTTTGTTTATGACAGCTGATTATAAAGCTGATTCTCAGTAGAGTAAGAGCTAAAGGCCTTGTTTGTCAGAAGAGTCCAGGCCAAGAGAAGCCTTTCAAAATGCAAAACAGCTCATACTGGCAGTCCTTCCCTTGAGATCCCCATCCCAGGAAGTCTGAAATGCTCAGTCTCATTAGGAATGGGGGCCAGAGCAAAGGAGGCAGGAAGGACACAAGAGGGGCAGCATGTGGTGGCTCCTGTGGGAATTAGAGTTCAGGAACAGCTCTGGAAAGATGATTCATTCTCAGAAACTGTGGAAAAGGTATGTGAAGGCTGTGAGATTATTTTTATTGCTACTTTTTATTTTTATTGCTACTGCTCAAAAATGAAACCGATGAACATTGCTGCAGCAGTGTAACAGTGCATGTATGTCTCAGTCACTGCATTAAAAGGGCAAAGCCTCTGCTCACCTGTTTGTGTTTTGTTCACCAAGTGGAGTTCTGCCCTGATGATTTCAATGTGCTTTTTACATTCTCAAAGGCCAGTACTGCTTCAAAATATGTTCAGAAAAACAACACCCCTTCCTCTTTCTCATCAGCATGAGACTATTCTTATGCCCTGAAATATCAGTCCCATTTGAGAAGTGCTTCTCAGACAGGAACTGGGGAGTTTCTGTTCCCCAGGGCAGACCTTGCAGGGAGTTTAGGAGGGCAGTTTTGTTTTTCTTTCCAGCTGCCTTTCAGGGGGCCTGCAGGGGTGACCGAGGGGCTCAATGTGATCTGGCATGGCTACACAAGGTCATTTGCATCTTGATGCAGAAAGATACACAAAAACACACAGGTAACTTCCTCTGGGGAACTAGAGCTGGGGGGTTTCACAGATCCTGAGCAAACTCCAGTTATATTCAGACTGCTTGGACACCAAAATAACCCAGTCGGCAGTAATGACATGTGGAAGAGCAACCTCCACATGAGTGAACGGTGATCCAGTGACTGGATAATGCCCAGTCCAGGTCCTGGGTGGACATATAGATGTGCCTGGACATCTTTTTAACCCCTAAGGACAGCAGCAGATATATACAAAACACACTAGAAATAGATTTAATGCCTAATCTACAACAGTCTTGTAAAGCTTTAGCTCTAACAGACTGAAGATGTTGGCAATGCAGCTCCTTCTGGAACTGCTGTGGCCATGTCTGTGCCATGGGAGAGCAGGCTGGCTTCTCACAAGTCTGCTCATGTCAGCACAAACTCCATGAACAGCACTGATGTCAAGCTCACTTTCAACCAAAGTGCTGTTGATAAAACAGATAGGACTGACAAAATATTTTTTTTTTTACTTATTAGTCTTCTGTCACCTTTTTACAGCTGTCAGGGAAGGGGCACAGGACGGCTCTTACATCCTCCTCTGAGTAAGGCACAGAGTAAACAGTGGAATTGAGAATTTCCTTGAAGGAGCCATTTCCTTGGCAATAGTACCTGTGCCTTAGTCATGCTCCACCCAGAAACACGGACTTGAATGTTCCACTTGAAAGTAAAATTTGGCTGACAAATGCTGCACCTAAATATTACAAAATGATTTTCAGTTATTACCTCCTCTTGAGAGATAACCAAAACCCTCTAAAGACAGTTTTTGCCCTCATCTTTTGGTCGTGGGTTTGACCCAGTATTTTAGGCTGAGACAAATTTGGCGGGGACTTCAGAGCAGGACCAGAAGTCTGCTTCTCTAGATATGTCACAACATCCTCACCATGTCACCCCCTGCCCTGGGTGGGGCCCTTTCCACTGAGCAAATAAAAAGATTTCCTTCCAGTGACCCACCCCTTTGTCTCACTTGGTTCATTTTCATATCTACAGAAAGGCAGTGGATTTGGATACAGATAAATGTTTAGAAAAATATTCCTCAGGTATACAATCAGCTCTAACTTTGCTTTTCACTCAGAAAACAAAACATATCCACAAAAATCAGTGGACTAGAATATCCAAATATTTTTTCTTTAAAGCTTCTGTTGATGTCTCAGTTATCATGTGTTAGCCCAGTTCTGCAGAGATTCCTGATCCCCTCTCACAGGGAGAAAGCAAAGAGAGCTGCCACAGACAACAGAAAACATTTAAACCCAGAGATACTTGTTTGGTTAAGGTTCTGCAGAGAATTGAGTTTAACCCAAGTTTAATTTGTACTAAATTTACTTTGTGTTATCCCTTTATGTCCAGCTTGAAAAGCAGATTCATTCAAATAGGGAAAATAATACAAGGAGTTATTTTCCAAAACTGCTCCTCAGTAGAAGCTACTTCCACCTAATAAAAATATTAGTCATGATAGTAATAGGGAGACTTTCTAATAAATGGTAATAAATTGTCCAATCTGTTGCTCAGGAAAGTTTTCCCACAAATGCCATGGAAAAAACTGTCTCTTTCCATTCTCAAGTCCATAAAATTGCTGTTCTCCTCCTCAGCCAGATCCCCATAGACACAATTACAGAGAAACTCTATGAGCAGCTTTGCCTGCCAGCAGTGATGTGGAGAGGCTGGAGGAGGTAAGCTGGATGCCAAGGCAGAACTCCAATCCTCAGCAGTGCTGTTATTTCCTGAACACTCACTCCAAAGAGAGTGCAGAAAAGCTTTAAAAATCATTGAGGTCAAAGTGCCCACAGCACGCGAGGCTCTGTTCAAACATCTCTGGCAATGCTGTTTGCTGCTTTCCCGTTGCAGTGACTTACTGCTTCCCCCTGATGTGATGGAGTCCAGACTCTTGCCAGACAGGATAAGGAGCTGGAGGATACCTCTGAAGTATCCTGAAACTGGTAAAAATCCCAGCCTTGCTCACCCTGACTTACAGAACCCTGCAGCACACCTTAGGAAGGAGACCTCATGACCTCTGAGTGAGATGTGTATTTCTCAGCATTTACTCGTTTGGCACATGCTGTACCCAGCGTTATTTGCTCTGAGTTGCAATACAAAGGAGATAAATCTATTTACCTTCAACGTGAAAAGCAGCAACACAGAAGGTATGGCAGCCTGAAGCTTCCTCAGGAAGATGCCTCTCAGGAACAGACCCACTACCTGAGGCTGAACCCAGGAATGAAGCAGCACCTTGGCAGCCCTGTGTCAGGATGGGCTTTGCTGCAGCCCAGAGCAGGCTCACACCAGCAGGGATTTCCTGCTGACCCAGAGCAGCGAGCCCAGCTCAGAGCTGTGAACAGAAAGGACTGGGTGCAGAGCCACAGCTCCTCCTCCACCTCCCTGCAGTAAACTGGTTTCACAGCAGAGAATACCAGCACAGGGGAGCTGGAGTGCCAACTGCCCAGAGACCCTTAATCCCCTTTTTCCTCTCCCCTTTTTTAAATAGCTGCAAACTCTCCCTTTCAGCCCCATCTTAAATTTCTACGTCTGCTGAGAATGTTTTATACTAAGGTGCACTGGTGGTTGGTGTTGATTTATCAAACCAACACAGACTCCCCACCAAAACTCATGTCATTTAATATTCTAGGGAGTACACAGACATTATGCACTGCACTCTACAGTACTGCATTTTGTAAGAGATTTTCTTCAGGCCTGATTTTGACTTCTTTTTTTAATTGGTACTTTGCTCCTGAAGGTTTATAGTCAGTGAAAAGGAAGACAGAGCCTAATCTACCTGAAAAGAGCAGCCAAGGTTCTTCATATTAAGTGAGAATATAACTAACGTTACCATTAATTTGATTGTTACAATCCCACCACAGACACATGAAATAATTTTCAAAACAAAAGTAATTCAGGTCCATATTTATTAGTAAGCCTGTACAGTGTCAATGCTCACGGTGATGCCTGAAAGAACACTAACAGAACACAGTCTCCATGTTTCAGATACAAAGATTTTCCCAGTTAACATCAACATCCCAGACCAGCTTATAAAAACCCCACACTGGGGACTGCACTCCAGCACCACAGAAGGAATGATCTGACACACAAAGACCAATGTTCATTAGAGCTCCCGGAACAGTCGCTCTTTACAAGCCCAGTTTGGTCCTCCTCCAGTGTCTCCTTTTGGAGTTGTACCTAAGACAAAAGCAGAGTGAATTAGCAAAGTGCACACACACATTTGTTAAACATGAAAGCAGAACAGCACATGGAAGAAGTCTCTTCCATGAAAGCACATTAATTTGTGAGCATGTACTTGTCCATGTTAAGAACAAATGCTTTCACCGTGGTGTGGGTGAAAGCACAGTGTTAACAGAGTTGCTCTCAGCAGGAAAATGGCAGCACTCCCACAGCAGGAAGCACTGCAATTGCAGCCTGCTTTAACACAAAGCTTGAACAGAACCATGGCCCAGCTACTCAAGTGCCAGGAGACCAAAATCTCTGATTTTGTCCTATGGTCAAGTATTTCAGACTACTGCAATTCAGCTGAAACAGAACCCAGTTATGACCTGGCACATGGCAGACAAGGATCCATCTGAGTGAAAGAACCACTGATCCTGCCTAGAAACAAGCTGGGAGCAGCTACAGGAACAGGACCTAGCAATGTTGTGCTGGGTCACTGCCTGAGCCAGCCAGTGCTGCTGTTGCTCTCCTCACTGCTTAGGACAAAGAGAGAAAGAGAAGAGGGAGTTCTGTTGCCTTAAAAAGCCCAGATGAAGGAGTGTATGAGATAAAAAACTATGCTGCAGTTTTCAACCAGAGGGCTTGGACAGGCACGACCATGTGCACGCCCCATCTGCACTCAGTGTGTCACAGCACTCAGCATTTCCCTAAGCACAGTGCTCCAGAACAAACACAACAGGAAAGCAAGGAACTATGACAAATTAATTCTACAGCCAGGTGCCAAGCATATCATACTATCGATCTGACTTCCCATACATCCAGTAAGTCCTTTGCTTCCTTTGCTCCCTGAACCTCATAGCACCCATGCTCAGGAACAATTTCTTGAAAATGCAGGAGCCCAAAGGGACAGCTATGAGAGAAGACAGGCATTGGGAAGGGGAACGTCAGGAACAGAGAAGCTACCAGAGAACAAAACCTGGAATAAATCATCCACATGTACAGTTCAGGTTTTTACTTTACATGTACCACCGCTGAACATCTGTGGACGCTTGCAGAGCACTGGTGCAAAACCACTACAGAAAAAAATCCCATGGAAGCCTCACCTGCCCTACCATTCCTGCACGGCCCTCACGGGCACAAAACCGCCCTTTGGGTGGCGTAAACGCCACCAGCTCCCGCCTTCGGCCCGCACCGCCCAGGCCGCCTGACCAGGCCCGCGCGGCCGCAGCTCCTCAGAACGCGCCGGCCGAGCTCGTTACCTGATCTTATTGCCGGTTTTCATGCGAATCCACTGCGGGATGGGCCGGTTCTGCTTCTGCTTCTTGGCGAGGAAGCGTTTGATCTTGAACGTCTTGTGCGACGACTGCAAGAGAGCGCAGCGGTCAGTGCTTCCCCCAGCCCCGGCACAGCCGCGGCCCCGCCAGGCCTCGGCCAGCCGGGAATGCCGCACCCGGCTCCCTCCCGCTCCCTCGGGCCGCTCCGCCCCGCCGCCCGCCCGCCAGGACCCCCGAGCGCGGCGGCATCAGGGACAGGGCTCGGGGCGCGGCGGGAGGGCGCGGATGGCTGCGGATGTCTCACCATGGCGCGGAGCGGAGCGGCGTCCCGGCGATGGCGGCGTCCGAGGAGGCGGAAAGGGGGGCGGAGCGGCGATGGCGGAGCGGGCGCAGCGCCCCCTGCCGGCCCGGCGGGCCCGCACGCAGTGAGGGACGGCGGCGGCCGAGCGAGTTTGTGCGAGTTTATTCGGGTTTAG
This sequence comes from Hypocryptadius cinnamomeus, assembly GCA_013400635.1. Classification (NCBI taxonomy): domain Eukaryota; kingdom Metazoa; phylum Chordata; class Aves; order Passeriformes; family Zosteropidae; genus Hypocryptadius; species Hypocryptadius cinnamomeus. Next base: position 18,147 of record VYZP01041963.1, on the reverse strand, counting down.
TACAAAAAACAGCTATGGCTAAAATTCGCTAGCCTGGGAGGACCTGCTACTGGCGAAGTCTCGTTCTGGGCTGTAAAACAATACTGCAAGTTATGAGGGAAGAGGAAGCAGTGCTGAGAGGGCAGGAGTTCAGAAACGTTTCAGACTTGAGTGAAGGGAAGATGCTGGAAAAGAACAGGATGCCCAAACCAGCTACATTCGATTAAAAATAAGCATTTCAATGTAGGGAGACTTTACATGAGAATTTATCAAGTCATATTCAACTATTAAGCCAGCTTATTCATACACTCCAACTTAAGTTACTTTATCCAGAGAACCACTGAAGAGGACGGTCTCTCCCTCCCTAACATGGTTACTGCACTGCCAGATGTTCTGCTCCTTGTGTGCCAAAAGGCTCCTATCCACTGGTACCTCAACAGCCCCAGCCTGTGTATGTGTCTCAGTGCTAGACTGACACACTTCAGCTTTCACTGCCTCACGCAGGAGCACCACACAACACAGCCACTCCTGTGTTAACTCCAGGCAACTCCAAGCTTGCTCTGCTTAAGTGCATCCAACACTGTCTCTAATTGCCTTAGAGTAGAGCTCTGGCTTTTGATCCAGGTGTCATTCCCTCCTGACCACAACTGATTTATTATCAAACTTAAGGCCATAAAGTCTTTCTATTTCACAAAGATTCTCTTCTCTGCTGTAGTTAGATGCTGGGAAAATAAGTTCAAATAACTGAAAATATTACAATGAGAACACATTTCAAATTTGGAATCTACAACTGAGGTTCTTTAACCAGAAACATCCAACAGCACAATGCCCCCTTTTCTTCCTTTGTTCCTTTCTCGCTCCGAAGGCACTTCTGGATTGCGTAGTACATGCTCTTTGGCTGCACAGACAGTCAGAACACATAAGGCTGGCACATCAGTCACTCCTCTTCCTTCGTGTGACTGGTCTCACCCTCTTGTTTCTTATCCACTCCCTGCTCTGGGGGCTTTGCAGCACTGTCTTCATACTGACACAATCTGCTCCGGCTTCGGGCCCCGGGCTGGTACAGCTGCATTGCTGGGCGATCCTGAAATAAATCAAAACTGTTTAGATTCTTTCATAACTCCCTGCTCTCAGGGTTATTTTGGCATCATTTCTACGGTATTAGAAATGGCCCAAATTCAAACTTTTCAGGTTAAGTTTAATTATTCCACAGTGGTGGCAAAATAACTTCAATTGTCCCAAATCAAGGTTGTCTCTGTTGTAAATCAACATCCCTGTTCAAACCACAAAGAACACTGCTCATAGTTGAGGTTATTTGTAACAAGTTTCCTGTTGAGTTCAGCTAACATCCTCTCAGAAGAGAGGCCAACTTCAAAGTTTCAAAACCCTGAGTTTCATTTGTACCTGACAATGTCTTAAGTGATACAGAAAACAAGCACAGAGATACTGCAAAAACAGATTTTGTAGAGTACATAAAATTACACTCAAGACATCATTTTCTTGAGCCTAGAGCACATGTCATATTCTGCAGGTTGCAGTTTCCTATTTTAAGGAACCTGTTCAATCACACTCCCACTTTGAGATGCATTTTCAGGCATCATAAGATCAGCAGACACAAACAGATTACTGACACTCTACCAACACCTTAAAGAGATAGCCTACGGCACAAGTCAGCAAATAAAAAGGGATCAGTGTCTTACAATTTAACCCATGTTTTCTTGGATTAGTTTTTACACAGTGACAAGAAATACCACTGTTAAGCAAATTTTAGTGGAAATTTCTAGCAACAGCAGAGTTTGTTGCAGAACAGGGAGAAGTTTCAACAGAGAAACCACATAGTTCTTTCCTTGAAGTGCTTTTATCCTAAAAACCACAGATCCCTGTGAATCAACACATGAATTTAAAGAAATCCAGCACCTTGTTTCTGATACGATCCCTCTTAATTGTATCCTCTTTTTTATCGTCTTTGGTTACTTTCTCAGCTTTGTCCGTGCTGCTGGTAAAGTCTGTAAGATCACTTTTCCTTCCCTTTTCTCTGAGTAAGTCTCTCTCCTTTTTCACCTCCTCCTCTTTTCTTCTAAAAACCTTCTCTTTCTCATAGCGCTCTTTCTGCCTCCGACGCTCCTCTTCTTGGCGTCTCAGCTTCTCTCTCTGTGCTCTCTCATATTCTCTGTCTCTGTCAAAATCTCTATCTCGGTCCCTGTAGTCCTTTACACACTCATCTTCTGATCTGTATGAAAACAAAACTGAAAATTAAGCTCAAAAGATTCATCAAACAGAGCTGGGAGATCAATGTAATAGTGGTGTAAATGTGCAATAGGAAGATGACACACTGGCAGGTACTAGGGAGCTCTCAGGAGGCTGTGATAGCCCAAGTCATGCATGACAGCCAGAGAGGACACTGACCACTAGAGTTTCCCAGCCTCCTACTTGCATAGCTGGCTGAGTCTCTCTTCTGGCTTTGAAAAAACATCTGAATTTGTCTGTATTTCTCACATGGCAGAATTGAACCTCGAACAGATCACGGAGCTGTTGAGAATTACATTTTCCACTTTGACTTTTTACAAGACTTAGAAGGACTGGTAACTGGAGAACACCTCTCCTCTTGTCATGATTATAATAATTGCAAGGACAGTGCTAACAGCCTGCTGCATTCACCTAGGTATAGGCTTCCTTAGTGGAGTTCCTATCATGAGTTGTAAAAATATTAAAATCTGTCCACTAATGAAGAATTTCCAGGTAATTCACAGAGCTTTCTGTAATCATGGGGATGTGCACTGGCACAGAGAACACAGCTCATGCCTTATATGAGAAAAAGCATTTGAAAGGAATTTCAAAACATGGTCATGGCAGAGCAGCCTAAGCCTCAGTACAATCAGGAAACAAGTTATAGATACATATATATTTATAGCAAGTACTAGAATACTTTTTTGCCTTCTCTTCTTTTGTCTCCCCATCAGATCGTTTGGCAGATGCACTACTCGCATTTTTTTCCTCCCTCAGAGTCTCTCTTTCCAGTTTCTTGGATTTTTCTTTTCTCTCCAAGTCTTTTTCATCTTTTTCAGGCTTCTTAAGTAGCTACAAAGAAAACAGAAGTCTCAACTAAAAAGCTCACTCTAACACATATTGTCTGGCACAACACCGAAATTGCATCAAAGGAACCACAGTCCAGTAAGAAGTAAACATTAAAGAAATATTACTGCAAATCACAGTATTTCTAAAAGCTGGAGTGTATGAATAAGCATTATTCACACAGCAGACTAGGATTTTTCTCCTAAACCAGGCTGTTTTAGAAAGCTTAAAAATAGTCTCCATTCCATAGTGAATTCACAATCCTGTTTACCGCAGCATGTACAACAGTCACATGACAAAAACTTTAAATATTACTATGAAACATTACAGCATGTAAACCTTTACAATGCCTACTACTGAATATTACAAAAAAAATTGGTCATTTACTAACACCAAACTCATATGATTCTTTACACAATACCCAAAGTACATTTTGAGACCGATATACAAATAATAGGGGAAAGGGAGTGTAACAGTTTATAATAAAGAACTGTTCTAGACCTTAATCTTTGGTTCTTCTTTTGATCTGTCTCTTTCTTTTTCTGGGCATCTGTCTACTTTCTTCAATTTTTCTGCTTCTTTTCTCTTCCTTCTCTCCTCTTCTTTCCATTTTCTTCTTTCTTCTTCTCTTTGTCTTTTTCTTTCTAATTCTCTCCTCCTTCTCTCCTCTCTTTTTTCTTCTCTCAGTCTCTGTGTATGTAAAAGCAAAGAGAAATATTGTCTCTCCACACCACAAAACATCTTTTTAAGCCATCAAACAACTCACCTCAAAACTGCCTCTATTAAAAAAGAAGAAAAAAAAAAAATCCTGTCATCTCTGTTGTTGTGAACCTGAACATGTTGCAGCAGTATTTTTTTACTAATAAGCCTTAATTTGTACTGTCTTAAAAAACTCAAATACATCACGGGCCTCAGCCTTTATCATTCAAATTTTAAATAAATCTGCCCCACCTCTGATTTTCTCCATAGCTAGAAGTTAAAATAACATTATGTGCTAGGAGAAAGATCACCTACAAGGACCTCAGCCATACTGCACTAAAAATGGAAGCACTAAAATGGAATCTGTTTTGTCAGTGCAAAAAGAGGCATTTTGCTGCGACCAGAACATGCACAAAGCACCACCATTCCAACACTCTACTCCTTTAAAATATATGAACCAGAAGCTGACAGTTTGGGTCAAAAGCTCCTTCTTCAAAAGGAAGGGCAGAAATGTATCAACACACAATGAGCAAACTGTACTTGCAAACAACAAGAAAATTCTGGAGGTAAGTCTTACCTGTTTATTTTTCAAGAAGTTCAATAAAGGAGTAGTCTTTTTAGCTGGAGAATAGATGAAACAAATGTAAGTATCTTGCCTTATCCAATACTGCAATACCTACAACAAAGCTCTATATGAAATGAAGCAGCTTTACACATTCTCCTGCCTGTCATACAGCAACACAGCAGTGAAACAAGTATTCCAAACCTATCTCCAAACAGTGGCAACTATTAGGATTCTATAAACTTCTTTAGGATATTAATAGGGCATCCATTACATCTATCTCTACATTCAGTCTGCATTAGCCTTTTTCCAGACACTCTCATTTTTAAAGAGATCCCTGTAAGATACTTAAAAACGGCAACCTGGTCATTTTTGGTGGTATTTTACCCAACTACACTACCTCTAAACTTGTGCCTGCAGGGAACATCACTGATCACAGCACTGTGCATTAAACACCACTGCACCTCACTGAAATGCAGCCACTCCACAGCCTGGTCTGGCTAACAAACATCTGCAACAGGAAGGAACTTTGTCATCTAAAACCTATACCTACTGAAGAATTTAGAGCATGGGAACAAAACAAAACACACAATAATATTAGCCTAAATGTTTAACAAATAGTAAGCAGGCACACAAAAGAATTCAGTCTCCTCCAGGCTAAGCTTCAAATTACAAAACATATTTGTTTCTTTGTGATCTAGGAAAATATAACTATAGTACACAGATTTCCATACCTATTAGCTCTTTGTTTCTTGCCTCTATTTCCTCCAACAAAGTTTCAGGAGTGGAGGTTAATTTTTCATCATCTGCACTGTAACTTTCCAAAAACTTCTTGTATTCTGGATCTACACAGAAGAGAAGGGAAAAAAGAGGGGAAAAAAAAAAAGGGATACTGTAGCATGAAAAGTATTTGCATCATGCACTGCTCAGTTACATTTACTTAAACTGGGTTGTTTATATGCCACCTTTTCATAAGTTAGCAGCTCCCAAATGAGCTGCTTTATTATGTTTGTCTGAGACAATCATATTTAATAGATTTCTAGCTAACAAAGCAGTGCTCATAAACTTCACATATAATTAAGCAAACATCCTATTGGTGGAACTATAGTGTCACAGTAAAAACATCACATTCAAATTACTGCTAAGAGTTTCAAGTCTACACATGCAAAAACAAACTAGCTCGCTGTTATACCATCTTCAATAGTTCCAGTTTTGGCATCCTTTTTCTTACTCTTCTTTTTTGCAGCTTTCTGGAAAGGTGCAAACTCAACTATGGCAGCATATTCCTGACCTGTTGAGAGAAAAAAATACATTAAAATAAAGATGAAACAGATATAAAATAGATTATATCATCCACATCTAAAGCAAGAAGGTAAGTCTCACAAGAAATATGCAATACTAGAAGAGACTACTTGCACAGCATAAAAAAATTATTGTATTTGAAAAACCATTTAATAAAAACCAAACCACTCTACAGACAGCAGAATTCATGACCTTAACACTCTCACAATACTAACAAACCAGCAAATCCAGAGGCTAACAAGAAGGACGTACTAGATTTAAGGCTGCCCATGACTGTCAGTTCTGCCACCTCGGTGGCACCACACCACATAATGGCCTCATCCTACAGACTCTGTGTCCATTGTGAAAGAAAGAATGTTTTAAGGCAAATCTCAACTTTTGACAAAACATGGTAGAACGCAGCACATGACAAGCAGGCTTTAAAGCTTTATCTTCTGACAAGAACACCACACCTATGGCTGCACAAATCCAGCTGGGTATGGCAAACACAGAGCGCTGTTACACTGCAAACCAGCTCATTTAAAGGACTTTGATGTTATTGGATCTATATATGTATGTATTTCTAGAGGTATTGGAACTATTTGAGGTACGAAACCCAAACAAGTCAGACGTGGCTGCTCACACCTATCCCTCCAAAACTCAGCCAGCTACACAGCACAGACAGCAGGCAAGCAGCAACATCCACCGAGTGCCGTTCACTGACCTTTGTGATCGACAAAAACGTAGCCGTCGAAGCGATCCCTGAAGAGGACTATGTCTTCCTGGTTCTTGAAGTTGATGTAGGCTCTCGAGAACATGTGCGGGTACAAGCTGCAGAGACACAAACCGAGAGCGCTGCGCTGACGAGGCGGCGGCGCCACTGGGGCCCGGCTGGCGGTAGCGGCGGCTCCCGGGAACGCCCGGACTGGGCAGGCGGCCGTACCTGGAGTCGTTCGCGAAGAACTCGAAGTAGTCGTGTTCGGGCAGAGGCTGCAGGTGCTCCTCCAGCTGCTCCTTCGTCAGGCTGGGCGGCAGCCGGCGGATCACCACCTGCGGCACGGCAGGAGCGGCGCTCAGGGCGGCGGCAGCGCCGGGGACGAGTCATTACCCTCTCTCCCCCGACACGTCCCGTCCCGTCCCGTCCCAGGAGGCCCCCGCAAGCGGCCCGTTAGCGGGGGAAGGTCCCGTTACAGAGGGGAGGCCCTGTTACCGGAGGGAGGAGGGGCCCGTTACAGAGGGTGAGCCCCGTTAGCGGGGAGGGCGCCGTTCCCGGCGGCGCGCAGGCCCCACCTTGCTGAGCGTCTCCTTCTTGTCCTTGGGCCGCTCCAGGCGATCGAGCTCGGCGGCGCCGGCTCTGCCGTCCGTGCCGGCGGCGGGGCCCGAGCCTGGTCCCGCGGCCAGCAGAACGGCCGGCCCGGCGGAGGCCCCGCGCCGCTCCTTGGGCCTGGCGTTCTCCTTGTCCTCCTTCATCCCGATCCCGATCCTGACTCCGGGCCCGGGCTGCGCCGCGCGCACCCAATGACCGCCGCCTCTCGCGAGACTTTGCCTTAAAGGTGCCGCTGCCTCCCCCGGACTACCACTCCCCGCGTGCACCGCGCCCGCCACGGCTGATCCCGGTGGGGTCAGGAACCGGGACCGAGAGCGGTATCGGGCGAACTGGGACATGGACACGGCCTCATTTCTTGCCAGGGATTGTTCCCCGGCGGCGCTGTCGCTCCCGCTGCCCGCTCGGGCCCGCTAGGCTGTGAGGGGGCGCGGGGCAGGCCGGGAAGGGCGCGGGGCAGGCCGGGAGTGCCTCGGCACTCGGCGCAGGGGCAGCCGCACCGACACCAGCACCGGTACCGGCGGGATGTGGTACGAGATCCTCCCCGGCATGGCCATCATGGGCGCCTGCCTCAGCATCCCCGGCATGGCCACCGTCTTCATGCACCGCTTGTGTCACGGCGGCAAGGTCAGCGCGGGGTGGGGCGGCAGGCCCCGGGATCCGGGACCCTGAGGCTCCGCTTCCCCACCGGAGCCGCCCTGATCCCCCAGTCCCCTGCATCGCTCTGGGATCCCTTCCTCCCGGGGCTCCCCTTACCCTGCCTTCCCTCGGGAGCCTCTGCCCGAGGCCTTAACAGGCAGTTCTGTGCCTGCAGGAGAAGAGGATCGCCCGCTATCCCTACGAGTGGACCCTGCTGGAAAGGGACCGGCGGCTGTCGGGTGTCAACAAGCACTATGTGTCCAAGGCAGGTTTTGGGGGCGCTGGGCGGGTACCGCCGGGGGGAAGCGGGACCCAGGGGCTGCTCCCCCATCCCCGAGCTCTGGCATGGCCGCTGAGGTGGGCACTGCTTGCTCTTGTGAGATCTCGCTCGGTGCCTGCAGCTGGCCTGCCTCTGGGGATATGCATTTTAATTTTGTTCTAATTAAGACCTGGGTAATTAAATATAGTTTGAAAATCTGCATTTTTAGGTATGCTGTGTTGCACATTAGTGGCAAGAATGACATAAATATAGCTGTTATTTTTTCTTTTTCAGGGTCTGGAGAACATACACTAAGGTGTCAACGCTTTGAAAAATTAATGTATCTATAGAAAATGATTTAACTCTTAAATAAAGCTATACATGTGTTCGGCCCTTGTATTTGTGTTGCTGTTGTGGGGTGACCCTTGCTGGACACCAGATGCCTGCCAAAGCTACTCTGTCACTTCTGTCCTCAGCTGGATGGGGGAGAGAAAATACATTGAAAGGCTCGTGAGTTGAGACAAGGAGAGGGAGAGACCGTTCATCAGTTACTGTCACAGGCAAATGAGACTTGACTTGGAGAAACCAATTTAATGTATTGTCAGATAACAGCAGGGTAATGAGAAGTTAAAACCAATAATAAAGCACCTTCCCCCGCTCCTCCCTTCTTCCTGGGTTCAGCTTCACTCATGATATTTTCTCCCTCCTCCCTGCTGAGCTGCACAGGGTGATGGGGAATGGGGGTTGTGGTCAATGTCATCCCATATCTCTGTTGCTACTTCCTCCTCTGGGGAGAACTCCTCACACTCTTCCCCTGCTCCAGCATGGGGTCCTTCCCATGAGAGATTCCTTCACTAACTTCTCCAGTGTGAGTGCTTCCCATGGGCTGCAGTTCATGAACTGCTCCAGCATGGGTCCCACACATAACGTGCAGTCCTTCAGGAACCAGCTGCTCCAGCAGGGTCACATTTCCTGCCAGCAAACCTGCTCCAGTGAGCTCCTCTCTTCATGGGCCAAGGGTCCTGCCACAGCCTGCCCCAGCATGAGCTTTCCAGGGGGTCACAGCCTGGCTACATCCACCTGCTCCAGCATGGCTCGTTCCTGGGGTGCAGGTGGGTCTCTGCTCCCTCATGGACCTGCAGGGACACAGCTCACCGTGGTCTTGCAGCACGGGCGGCAGGGCAATCTCTGCTCCTACCCCCTCTCCCATGGCCTCTTGTCATGCTGGAAGAGGAGCAGCTGGGAATTCGGTATCCTGTCATCTGCTAAAACGTTTCTGGTCTCTCCTGTACAGTCCCGGTGATCCTTTCCCTCTGGAGGTCTGTGCGCTGCCAGCGCTGCCGTTCGGAGCCTGCAGCACCTCAGTGCACCGGGCTGGACAGAGCCTCCGGCAGAGCACAGGCTGGAGGCTGCTGTAGCTCCCGAATTGTCCAGAATGGCAAAAATACGACAAGCAGAGAATCTGCCTGGATCCCAGAGCTGTTTTCTTGCTCGTACCGCCTTCCCTCCCCGGGAGACAGCGGCTGCAGGGCGGTTTCCGCGGGGCTGCCGGGAGCGGCCGGGCCTCGCCATGGTGACCGCGCGGCTCGTGCCCGCGGGGCCGCACGGCGGCGGGGACAGCGCCGGGCCCGGGCACGGCTCCCCGGGCTCCCACACCCACCCCGGCACCGGAGCGCCCCGGGCGGGCCCCGCCGCGCCTGGGGACCCCCCGGCCCGGCCGGGGCAGCGGGGGAGAAGCAGCCGCCGGCCCGGGAGCGCCAAGCAGGGTGAGCGGGGCCGGGGTACGAACCAGGGGCCGTGAGGGACTGCCCGCTGCTGCCCGTGTTCCCCCGACGGGGCCTGCAGCTCTCAGACCAGTGCTCGCTCAATGTTTGTGCGTTTACCTCTCTAAAGGTGAAGCCAATGGATGAGGAAAAGGAAGAAGCTGCCAGTGAGGAAAAAGATCACCCCCCGAAAGATGAGAAAAGCAGTACAGAGGAATGTCTTACAGAGGCCGAGGAAAAAGAGAAAGGTATTGTGTTTGCTCTACTAGAATGTGTTGGAGTCTTTTCAGGAGGATTTGTCAGCATTTTATCTGTTTCAGAAAGCAAGCATGTCATCCAAAATATCCCGTGGACCACAGCCAAGAACTTCACAGTGGAGAAAGGACAGCAGCAAATTGAAGAACTAATTTCTGTGAGTCACAATTCCATGCACTTAGGAAGGCCACACTTTCTCACTGTTAAGAAGTATGGAAAATTAAAGGAGAGCACCTCTGTTCCTTTTTAGCACCACACTCAAGTCATAGGGACACCACACTAGACATAGGGAGTCTTAGTGTGATGTGTTTGTTCAACAGACATGGGACATTCATGAAAGCTGGCTTCACCACTCAGAATTTCTTGAGGAAGAAGAACTGAAGGACAGCAAGAGGTACCATTACCGAGCTTGCTGGGGCCTCCCAACACGCAGAAAACCTGTCCCACGAGCAACAGCGAGTGTCTACTTTGTTATAGTGATCTCCAAATTGAAACCTGATGTAAGTACTCAGAAATGGTGTGGATGGACTAGTCCTTTAAGGGACAAAAGTACAGTGGCATTCCTGAGGCAGGGAAGTGCCAGGACAGTGGAGAGGCTGGTGAGCAGCCAGCAGCTCTTGTGAAGATGCTGACAAGGCCTGGACATTGCCAGAACAATGGCAGGAGATTTCGATGTGGCCTAATAGAAACATGCCATCGGTTGGCAAGGGGAGGAAGGCACAGAGCAGGAGGCTGGATTAGTTCCCAAATCATTGACTGACAGAACTTGACAAACAGAATCTGGCAGGATCCTGCATCTGCCTTCCTGCTCTTACCATCTTCCCTTTCCAAGCAACAGTTGTTCTGGGCAGCTGTAAGAAGGGCTGAGTAGAGGTGAGTTACAGAAACAGGGGTCAGTAGAGAGGGAGTGGCACTTCAAGCTGTATCAGAATCCCTTTCCTGATCAGCCTGAAGTTTGCACCTCTACAATGAACTCTTGCAACTCAAGAGAAAAAAATGAAATAAATTGCACTGAGTAGACTTCTTACCTCCAGGCTTAAGTCATACTGAACCTTAGCATTTCTGCTCAACAGTTATGTATCCCCAAATAATATTTTGTGGTTTAACCCCAGCTGGCAACTAAGCATCACAGAGCTGCTTGCTCACTCCTTCCCCACTGCCATGGGATGGGGGAGAGAATTGAAAGTGTAAAAAAAGTGTAATAATATTAAAACTTAAATAGAATAATAGTAACAAATTGGGGAAAATAAAAACAAACTGAAGAAAAAACCCTATGAAAGACAAGTGGTGCAAATGAAACCAATTACTCACCACTCACCAACCAATGTCCAGCCAGTCCCTGAGCAGCATCTTCCCTTCTGCCCCAACCAAATATCCAAGTTACTTTTAAAGTAAACAGTAGCTCTCACTTAATTACAATGTCTGCTTTTTGAGGGGCTGTACGTGGCCTCTGCCCTGTCTCTGCTGTGTTGCAGACTGCACCTGTGGAGGTCTTCTACAGACTGGAGTCCAGCAGGCTGATTCGGAGGTAAATGTTATTACTCTTCTGTTTTAGCAAGCTTTTCCATTCCAAAACCAAACGGGGAGCTCGATATAAATCAGTTTGCAATAATAGCAGAGGAGTGGAAGCTGTCAAAATCTTGCTATGTGAAATGACCCTGCTTATCACTAGCTTCACCCCCAGAGGCATGAACAGCCAGCCTGTGGGCATCTGCATTCTCAGAAATTTGTCCTGCTATACATGGGTCTAGGTGGGGTCTTTATTGTAGTAGATAGCTTTATGTGGTGGATAAAGGCCAGCTCTCACCTGGCCAAACCTGGAATCAGTATTATGCTTACAATCTACCTTCTTTTTATTCCATTCTCCAGGCCAGAACAGTGTGAGTTTAGACAGAAGTGGCTTCAGGACATAATTGAAAATAAAATACTGTGTGCAGAAAGACTTGCTTCCCGATGAGCAGCTCCAATTCACCATTACCAGTCCTCTGTTGTGGAAAACCAAATAAACACAATGAAAAAACCAAAAAAGCTCTTCCTTAGCAGCATTTCTACTTTGTGGATAAATAAGGAGCACTGAACCTGGGTAAAATCAGCTATGCCCTGCTGTGGCAACTGTCTGTGTGTGACAGTCCCTGGCAGGTACAGTGGGGACCCAGCAGGATGGAACCAGGTTCCAGAGTGTAAATGGGAAGAGGCAGCTGGGCAGGATTTGCTGTTTGTGAATATCAGGTCTGTGGAACTCCAGGGAAAATATTATAGGACTTTAGCTCTTTTATTTTCTTTATACAAATATACAAGACATCTCTGCTGCTAGACTTAGAGGAACAAAAAAAAAATTAAAAAATTAGGAGAACAAAAAAGAAACAACCAACCTCTCAAAACCATTTTGTTTTGAAAAACATTTGAGAAAAAGAAGTTCCAGGAGATATGTTAGGAAATATGCCATTGAATCAAAGATAACCACTACATAAGCACAGCCTGAGCAAAGCCTCCAAGCACAGAGTTTAAAGCAAGCCATGTAATAATGCTGAAACAGACCAAAGTAAAATACTACAGGAGTTAAAACAAGGGTTTAATCTAGAACACTTCCATAAACAAAACCATTTCAAATAAATTGAAAGATACATCCTTGTTACCACCTGTGTACATCCAGGGGTTCCAATCACTGCACCCCACTGTACTGATGCCTATGTATAACATAGGAGAAAAAGAAGCAAGCAACTTAGTTCTTCACCATGTGTTTCAGTGATTGAAGATCAGACCCTCCTATTACTCTTTTTTACACCTCAGTTGCCATCTGCTTGCTCTAAAGTAACTGAAGCCCATCTGTATTAAATTACAAACTAATTTACAAAATATGTACATGTCTGGTTTGAATCACAAATCAAACTCAACTGTTTGAAGGAAAAACCTAAATTTAAAAGACTTGTGAAAAAATAGTGGACTGTCCTGGATCTTAAAACAGGAACTCAGGAGTTCCTTCATTTTTGCTACTGGTGCTAGTAGCTTGTTAAAGGTCTTTCCCAAGCTAAATGATCCTATGATTAACAAAAATAAATGGAATAAAAAAATCACACTTGTTGGCATTAAATAACAAAACCTTCCCGTGGGATCCTTTGGCTTGTTGGATTCAAAGCGAGTGCAGAACATTGACACCTCTAATCTTCCCCACCTGTTCGTGCCTTGTAGCCTTTCTCTTTACAGGGATTCCTTGTAGATGGTAAACCAACCATCCAAGAAAACCTGATGAAAATAACTTTGTTTCCTTGACACAAGTAATCCACTTCTGAGGCTTGGCCCTGTTGGGTGAAAGGTGCTGCAGCACCTGTGGCTTTCTTCAAATCACAACTGGACTGCACTAGCTGCCACGTAGTGCAAGCCATGGTGTACAGCTCAAATGAAGCATTATTTTTCCTCTTTGCCTTTAGTCTTTCTGTAGACCATCTCTCGAAAGCTTGCAAGGATCTTATTCTCTCGTTTCCTCCTCTCCTCCTGGTTGAAGGATGCCAGAGCTCTCTTTTCATCTGCGCTGTAGATCTGGTTCTCCTTCCGCAGACGCACAGCTTCCATGCGCCGGTGTCTGTGGGGGGAACACGGGGTACATCAGCAAGGGCATGGGGTGTCAGTGCCCTGCACAGCTTCCAGCCATCAACTGGCCTGAATGTGTTCAGGGACTTTAAATAAAGATACTGAAGTACTAAGGCCTGAACAACAGGCTCTGAGCCAAAGTTGACCTCTAGTCCAACAAACTGTTATATTTGTATCCACTCATTAAGGTAATATCCCTGATCATTAGTGAAATATGTAGTGTGATAAGAATATACTTATCTTTCTGCATTTAGAAGCCAGACAAAGACATGAAATCAGACATCTGGCCTTGTTTGAAGGTATATGATCAAAGCCAGCTCCCTTGGTTCCTCCTTGAGCCCTGGCCAGGCTTTGGGTGCAATCCAAGAGGAGGAAGAAACCAGCTGTTCCTGCACTAGAAGTTGTGTAAGCTTGTTTACTCTACAGTCTAAAAGCTGGGCCCTCTCACAGTGAAGATGGAGGCCTTGCCTACAGGTGGACACACCACGTAGGAATTCCCAGAAATGGTTCTCCAATCCTTTGCTGTGACTGGGGCTTCCCAGCTGATGTGCAGATCTGGATGATGGTAAAGTATTAGGGTAACTGGTGATATATCTTTCTCAATCACTTTAGGCAATCTTTTGCAGTAATGATTAGGTGCATTACTTAGCTTATCCTTTGTAATTCTTTACAGTTTTGCACTGTAGCAAATTATACTTAGTCCTTAAAGTTGGTGTCTGAATCTTTTGTGCTGACCCTGCCAACTGGCAAAACAGATACCTAAACTAGATAATCCAAACTGCACACCCTTCCCAGGAAGGAGTGTGGCAGAACAAGGAACGGATTTCTGGGGATGTCTGTTCTCAGGCAGTCAGCCAAAAGCCTCCCCTATCCCCAGGGTGTCAGCTGCTGGCTCACCAAAATTTAAGTGAGATTCCTGCTGGTCATAGAGAAAAAAGTGCAGCCAACCTCTCACACATTGATCTGTCTCCTGCTGAAGGGCCAGCACATCCCCAGGGCTGTCCAAACAGACCACCTTTGAGACACCTGACACAGGCACTTCTTCATTTGAAATAATTAGAAGAGGATTGCCTGTGAAGAACTTTTGCTCTTGAGGAGAAAGTGTCCTTGGAAAGCTCACTATCCATCTCTAGCAATGGGGAGCTTAGTGTAGATTATTGCAAGCAGAGCACCTTCTCCTCCATGCTTGCAAGTAGAGCTTGGAAGCAGTCTTCTGTTCAGCCAGCAGAGAAAGCAGCTCTTGAAAATTCCACTGAACCACTGCCATCATCAAAACCATACCTGCTGCCACTCATGACATAACCAGAGCTCTCAAACGAAGCGATCTCTTCACTGGTCAAGCCGATTTCGCCTCTGCGGGGAATGCGCTTCCCTGCTTTCACGTACTCTGCCATGGCTGCACCTTCACCAGGCAGGAGGGCATGTCCATAGCTAAAAAACAAAAGTGATGATTTCAACAGTTACAGACAGAGAGAGGCTGAGCTAAACATCCAACTTCCCTCTTCACTACTATATACAGCTGCATTTTTAAACACTCCCTTAATTCTTTCCCACATATTGGCCTGTTTGTTCTGTATGGCAACACTAGCAACATCATCTTAAATTATCACCTGAGTTCATTCTGATGACGCTACGAAATCACAATACTGCAGATCTTTAGAATAAAGGCACTTACAATTGATTTTTCTAGGAATCAAGGCTAAAAAGCATAAACCAGACTCTTCTACCCAAATTTGGGCCAGGAGAAAGCCGAGCACCACTAGAACTTCTGTCTATGAGTTTCTGACACAGCATTTCTCCCTCTGCATGCCTTATGGTTGCAACAGCCCTTTTGAACAATAACTTTCACACTTGATTTACTTGAGTTCATCAAAGTACCATTAGAGCTGGCTACTCACTTCAAAGGCCTATCATCCTGAGATGCGTGAGTTTTGGGAGCCTCCGGTCCAATCAAACTGTCAGCTTCAGTATTTTCTGCAACAATCAAATAATGAGGAAGATTAATATTGTGTCCATTGTTCTCTGTTATCAGAAGGGTTACACAGGTCAGCAACACCTAACAACGAATTCACAAAAAGGACATCAAGAAGTTTCCACCCAAGTTTAAAGTCAGGTGAACCTACTTGACCTCTCTATCCAGAGATCATCCCCTTGAAGCATTTCATCATCGGAATCTTCGCTACTTGAATCACTGGACTCCTTCCTGCTCTTCTTAGCTTTCTTTTTCTTATACTTCTTCCTGTGATAAAGCCAGCCAGACATGCTATTTGTCAAAATTCAAGATTAAAGAAGGTGCTTGGAATCATACTCAAATAATCAGTTTCTCAAGGCAACTTCCACCCATAGGAAGAATGGCTGTCTGCTGTTTCATACAAAACACTTCACAGCAAAGCCAAGACAATAAATATGTTATGTTTTGACTTTCATAGAGTGTTAGAAAGTGGCTGTAGAGGGAGTTGTTTGTGCTGCACAATTGTGTAGATTTAAATAAAATCCATCAAATTTATATTATTTGCCAGCTCTTGCAAATGACCTAAGGTCCTCAGGCTCCCTCAGGGCCTGCGAAGAAAACTGAGCTGCCCTCCAGCCAACAGCAGCCAAAATGACACAGCAACCAAGACACTTACTTTTTGTTCTTCTTTTTCCTCTTCTTGCTTTTCTTTTTATCTTCATCTGGAAAAATAAAGTGTATGTATTATCAAAAAGAAATGATTAATCATAACTAAGTAGCTTACTGCCCTGTGAATAACATGGCATACCTTTTACAGCCCCAGTGTTCACAGAGCTGTAGGCTCTTTGACTCTGTCAACCCTAACCCTAAGCCCTAGCCCTAACCCAAACTCAATAAGATGGGTTTTCCAGATCAGAAAGATGTAGGAATAGCAATACTGGGCCATTGCTGGGATTGCCTTGGCATGCCTTTTCCAGTCCCAGTGCTCCTGGAGCCATAGGCTCTTTTACTCTCTCAACCCTAAGCCTAACCACTCCCCTAACCCTACTGCTAAGAATTACACTAACCACTACTCCTACCAATTAACCTAACTCCCACCCTAACCCTGAGCCTATTCCCAGCACTAACTGCCTCCACCAGAATGCCCCAGTACACATCCTGATGGCACTTGTTCATACTGGGAAAGCGCTAGTAGAAAGCTCCCTGCAGTACTGGTCGATATGAGAACATATCAAACAGATCTCTGGCATGAGATGCACAGTGGATGCTAAATTCAGAAATCTTATTTCCTGAGGCCAGACTGCAAGCTAAAACCCTCTGGTCTTACCACTGGAGTTCTGCTCAGACTCTGAGTCACTGTCGCTGTCCTCAGAATGTTTCCTGCGCTTTCTTTTGGATGCTTTACGTTTTTTCTTTTGTCTTTTCTTCTTCTTTTTCTTCTTTTCCTCTGCAATGTTTTTAAACATAACATTAGAGAACAAAGAGCATCTAGTTCCACATGTATTCCCTGATCTTCCCAAAGCAACAGTCTCCTTTGAGCTGGAGCCCACCCCAGCCACTTCCACCCATCTAAGCCAGGAACCTCCTGCAAGCAGCAGCAGCAGATTCTAAGCCACAGTAGCTTCCCATTTTCAAATATGCTGCGCAAGCCAAACAAAATACCTTCTGAGCTGGAATCCGAAGAACTACTCTTAGATTTTGCCTCTTCGTCTTCTACCGGTGTGTGCTCATCGGAACTGAATAAAATAACAGTTTGCTACTTAAAATCTGTTTTGTTGTACTCAAGATCAAAGGTATACATACGGCCAAAGACATTTTGAGTCAATCCTTGCAAGGGAGTAAAATATTAAAGAGCTAATTTAGCCTGGGAACTGCTGTCAGAACCACAACACAACAGTCACCTGATCTACAATAAATCACATATTGCATAATTGGTACGTTGGAATTATCTGGTTGAAAAAATAACAATCACATTATGTTGCTTCAGAAAGAAACTGATACAATAAGTACTGTGACACCATGACTAATGCAGGGATAAAGCATTTTTATAAACTGAACTGATATGTAATTAATATTATAAAAAACATGAAGAAAGAATATGCCTTACTCTGGGTCAGGAACTTTTGGTGACAGCCCCCAGACTTCAGGTGCCCCCAGTTCTCCAATTCTCTCTCTCTCATTGAGTCTCCTGTAAAGTAAAACACTGTCACTGACGCCTAGTTTGCAACACCCAGCACACAAACATTTTAAGCCCTACACGTCAGTGTTTCTAATGGCCTAAAGCAGCTAGAAGAAGGATAAGAAACAACTCGGAGCAAGGAGCAAGCTCGCAGGGGCAGTCTGGCAGCAGAGCTCCGCACACTGCAGAGGACCGGCGCTAGCAGCTGCTATCCCCCTTCCAGCCGAGCTCCGTCCCGTCCCCCCCGGGCGGCCCTGCCCGGGGGAACGCACGGAGAGCCCGTGAAGGGCCCGAGATTCCGTGGCGGGGCCGTGCAGAACCAGGCCCGGCCACCCCCGCCCCTCCCGGGAGCGCCGTCCCTTCCGCGCGGAGCGGGGCCCGGCAGGGCAGGCCCGACCCCGCGCCGGCGCCCACCTCTGCCGCAGGATCTCCTCCTTCTCCTTCTCGTAGTACTCGGGCCATTTGCCGTGGTGGTGGTGCCCGTGGTGCGCGGAGGAGCGCGGCGCGCCGGGGCTGCGGGAGCGGCTGCGGCTCCGCCGGTGGCTCAGGCGCCTCGGGCCATTGCGCTCGCGGGACCGGGAGCGGGACCGCGAGCG
>VYZP01041962.1:0-160732 GCA_013400635.1 Hypocryptadius cinnamomeus | reverse complement strand
GCCCCGGGCCGCGCCCGGTTAAAAGGCGGCACCGGCCGGGTGGTGGAGGCACAACGGGCTGGGGCAGGACGGGATCGGACGCTGGGATCTGCTCTCCCTTCAGGTAAGTTGGGGCTGTCCCTCCCCGCCCGTGGGGACCCCCTGGTGTCCCCTGGAGGGGCGCTGGGCTCTCGGGACGGCAGCAGCTGTGCTGGGTGGGGGCTCCTCCGGTAACCTCTCTACTCTCCCCAGGTGCAAAGATGGGGTGCTTCACCTTTATCAAGGTCATGATGATCCTCTTCAACCTGGCCATCTTCGTAAGTGCGCCCCGGGAGCTGGGGTCTGCGGGAGGGGGTCCCGGGGAGCCCCCGGAGCCGGCTGTGGGGTGGGTCTGGGTCTGGCCGTGCTCTCCTGCCCCTCCGGGCTCCTCTCCGTGGGCGATGGGGTGGAGAGTGTGGGCAGGTGGGTGTAGGTGGGACTTGCAAAGCCCAGAGGGCTGTGCCGTGCTCTGGGGACAGTGGCTGTTGCATCAGCTGCCCCTGTCCCTTGCTGTGCTGATGCCCCAGAACAGTGGGTTTGCTGCCTCCCTGCCTGGAGGTTCTGCCTCTGTAGGGGAGCAGCCCCCGTGTGTGACTGTGGCTTTGGGGTTCCTGGATGTCGGGAATTCAGAGCACATGCAGGCTCTACTCCCACCCAGGGCAAAGGGAGTAGAGCTGGCGGGAGCTGCCCTGGCTCTGCAGGAGCCACCTGGAAGGGGGTGTGGTAGGATACAGCATTGGGAAGGAGGGGGGGCAGAGCCTCCCGGCTTGCTCTGCTGGAACACTCCCTCTGTAAAGCTCCTGCCAGGATTTGACTGTGGTGGGGAAGGTCGAGTGGGCAGAGGGGAGGGCTGGCACAGACTGCAGGCAGCCCAGAGTTGACCTTGCCCAGGACTACATCACTGTCTGGGGTCAGGGGCTGCTCAGCTTCTCCTCTGGGTGGGCAGGCAGCTGCCCTGTGTGGAGGAGCTTGTGGCAGTGTGATGGTGGCCAGTGCCTCAACTGGCTATGTGGGATCGGGGGGAGGCTGGTGGCACTGCTGGCTTGGCTGCTCCACTGCTGGCACTGAAACCCCTGGGGCTGGGGAGGGGGCAGCTGTGACACTGCCCAGGGGATGTGCTGGTGGTGAGATGTGTTTCAGGGTACTGACCCATCTGGCCGTGCCCCGAGCTGCCCGCAGTGCCACAAAGTCTTGCTTTGGTGTTGTGAAAAACTGCCGAGGGGAGAAACACCTGTGCCAGGGCCTTGCCCAAATATCAAATCTCGTGCCTCCCTGGAAGCTGACATTGCCTTTCTCCTCCCAGCTCAGTGGTGGGACCCTCCTGGGAGTTGGCATCTGGGTCAAAGTGGATGGAGAGTCATTCCTGAAAATATTTGGGACGCTCTCCTCTAGCATCCTGCAGGTTGTGAATGTGGCCTATCTCCTCATCGTCATTGGTGCCATCCTGCTGGTGATCGGCTTCCTCGGGTGCTACGGTGCCCAGAAGGAGAGCAAATGTCTCCTGATGATGGTATGGACCTGACTGACCTCCTTATCAAGCCTCATTTGAGCTGGGTCTGTGGTGGGAGAGACCTGATGGGCAGATTTCTTTGTGGAGATGATCTCTGTGGATGTTTCCATGTATGTGGTGGCAGTCTGGGTGGCCCTTGGAAAGGCAGTGCTGAACTCAGTCTGCTCCAGAAGGGGTGAGAGGAGGCAGGAGGGCGTGCTGAGTTGAGGTCTCTCTCTCTTCGAGCATGTCCAGAGAGCTCAGCCTCATGCAGCTGGAGGGCTGGAGGACCCCAGGGTTGTGCTGTTCCTGCCCAGGGGCAGAGCTGAAGGCAGTGAGGCAGGAGGGCTGGAGCCCTGGGGAAGCAGATGAGTTCCAGGGGCCCCTGAGGATTCTGGCTGTCGGTTTGACCTCCCTCCTCTTGCTGTGTCCTAGTTCTTCTCAGTGGTGCTGATCATCTTCATTGCTGAAGTTGCTGCTGCCGTGGTGGCTCTGGTCTTCACAGGTCTTGTGAGTGCAATACCTGAGTCTTGGGTTGGGCTGACCTGGGACATGTCCTACTCCTTGGGAAAACAGGAGCCATGGGCTGGCAGTGCTGCCCATGGGTGTGGTTGCTGTGCAGTGGCCAGTGCTGCAGGAGGAAGGGATGTTGGTCACTGCTGGCACCAGCTACGTGGGCAGGCTGCAGCAGCCTGAGGGTGGTGGGAACAGGGGTTCCTGTTAGATCATAACCCTCATATTTTTAGGACAAGTTTTGCCCGCTTCTTTCTGTTGAGCCCCTCAGTCCCAAACCAGCTTAGGCTTGGCACCTCCCCACCTCTGAGGGTAGGAGCCACTGGAGGAGGAAGTCACTATTGCCTCATGCTGAGCAAACTCACCCCATTATTAGGCACCTGAGAAACCACCTGGGGAGAAAGGTGACTGCCTCATTAGGCACTGGAGAAGTCAACCACAGGGCAAACTCATTCCTGGCTCCCTCCCTTAACTCTGCTTATCAGATGACTCACTGGGCATAAATGACCTTGTGCCATAAAGCACTGGTTCGGTGGGAAAGAGGAAAACTCTCTGTGGGTCAAACGGACATGGTGTGACTTCTGGCCATGCTGGGTCTTGTTGGTCTCCTCTCCATAGGCTGAGACCAGTATGGGGGTGCTCAGCTCTGTGGTGCTCCCCAGGACCTTCTCTGATTGTGTTTTTCTGCCCTTTCTTCCAGGCAGAGATGTTACTGACAGGTCTGGTGACCCCGCTGCTGAAGGAGAAGTATGGGGCGGATGAGGGATTCACACAGATCTGGAATGCCACCATGACAGAGGTGTGCTGAGCCCTGTGGGTCAGGATCCTCCCAACATGGGCTTAGGTGGTGCATGTCTGGGTGGGACAGTGAGATGGAAGTGGGGACACTCACAATCCTGGATGTGCTGAGCTGTCACCACCTCCTTAATTTCCCAGGTTCCTGGGAACTACCTGCTTGGGACCTAGTGGGGTGAGAGCTGTATGTGATGGTGTGTGGGGCAAAACCCTGGTCCCAAGGTGACTACTGAGCAGCCCACTGAAGCGGGGTTGAGCTGGGTGACTCCCTCCGTGAGCCAGTAGGGTCCAGATGGTGTCAGAGCCTGGAAGGAGACCTGAAGGATGCTCTTCCCATCCCTTCCTCTCTCCCTCTTAGGTTCACTGCTGTGGCCTGAATAACTACACAGACTTCAACAACTCCTACTTTTATGAGACACACCACGGCTTCCCCCCGCAGTGCTGTGACATGCAGGAGTCCTGCAACAGCACGGTGGCTGAAAAAATGGCTGTCCAGGTATGGGTGTGCTGCTGGCAGAGCCTGACTTGGGGTGTGCCTGGCCATGGGAGGGAGACCTCTCCTGTAGCTCCAGCCCCAGCTCCACACATGGTTGTCCTATGGGCTTTAAGTTCTGGGGAGAGGCTGTGGTGGCCTTGGCTTGTCCCTGCTAGAAACAAGTAAAGCTGTTATGTTGTTCTGGTCCCAAAGGGAATAGAGCGGCATGCCTGGTGCTGGGCATGAACCCAGGCACCACTCTGCCTTTTTGGGTGATTTTCCTGCTTCTTCCCTTCCTTTCCTCGCTCCCCACCCAATATTACCCAATATTTGGTCTGAGAAGTGGCTGAGTTGCCCTGAAGCCTCAGACCATCTCCATGGCTGTGTGCTCTGGGTTGGAGAAGCAGTACCTCCCTTTCTGGGGATGCTGTGCCCTGGCAGTTGGGGTATCACCACCTCTTGCCATCCTCACCCGTGTGGTTGCCTCGTGCAGGGC
Source organism: Hypocryptadius cinnamomeus (assembly GCA_013400635.1). NCBI lineage: Eukaryota > Metazoa > Chordata > Aves > Passeriformes > Zosteropidae > Hypocryptadius > Hypocryptadius cinnamomeus. The sequence continues at coordinate 156,946 of VYZP01041962.1, read as the reverse complement.
TGTTTCAAACAGATCTTGGAAGAAATCAGGACCAACGCAGGAGTGGCGGGCGGTGTGGCAGCTGGCATCGCTGCCCTGGAGGTGAGTGCCTGAGCACTGCTGTGCTGCCCTCTCCTTGTGCCTGGAGGTGGGGCTGGACCAGCCTGGGGGTGCCCAGGGGGCTGGTGCAGCTCCATGGATCACCTGCAGCTCCAGGCTACTGAGCCTTCTTCCCTGGGCATGTCCAGCCCTCCCCCTGGTGCACTGGGGATGGTGGGCTGTGCCCCAAACCCCTCTTGGGAAGGGGAGGGAGATTTAAGGGGCTGCACATTTAAGGGGGCTGATTTTCACCTTGCCACCCCCAGATTGCAGCCATGGCAGTTTCCATGTACCTGTACTGTCAGCTGGATGAGAAGTGACCCCCTGAGGCAGGAGGATGACCTGCCACCCCCCCATTGCTGGGGTGCACCCGTGGCGTGCCATGCTCTCAGGGGGACCCCATCCCTCCCCGGGTCTGATGCTCTCCTGTGCACTGTGATTTGTAGCTGTATTTTGATCTACTGAGCTGGGATCTGTAGAGTTTGTGTATATTTTTGTACTGATATGGCATATGGAGCCTGTACATAGAGATTTGGGGTGTTTTTTGATTGGGGGGGGTGTTGGGAGAAGCTGCTTGGTCTGTTTGGATGATGCCAGCAGGAGCTAAAGCAGCACAGGGGCTGTTCAGGGCTGCTGATCTGGCAATGGCACAGTGATGCCTTGAGAAACCCCTGCAGGTGGGTGCTGTACTGTTCTCACACTGTCCCCACCGTGTCCCCCTGCCTCACTTTGAGGGGGTAACTACACCCTCACTGGCGATGTGTCTACTCCTGCACCCGTCTTCTGCCAGCCCTGGCCTTGCTGCCATGTGGTCCCCTGAAAGAGGGGCTGGCTGGGTGCTGGCTGGTCTTTGCCCCTTCCCTGGCATGGAGACAGCCCTGTACCCTGTGCCATTTTGTGCCTGAGCCCCTCTCCATGCTGTAAAGAAATGCAAATAAATTTTTCATCTTGGATAATAATTATTTTCTAGAGTTGATCTTGGTGTTGCCTTTAATAAACATCCTCTGCCAGGGAGGGAGGGTGCAGGGGTGGGGGCTGCCTCACCTCCCTCCCCCCTTCCCTTCCATGTCCTTGCAGGCAGTACAGCCCTGCCCACAGCATCCCTGCCCTCCTTGCCTGTGGCTCCTCACCTGTTCAGGTGCTTGGAAACAGAGCAGCCCTGTGTTTGCACAACAGACAGGGTGCAGGGAGGACACCACCCTTACATCCCCTGCCCTCTGCAACAGCCACTGCTTGCTCACAACACTCAGCCAGGGACTGAGCAGCAGCTTGGCTTGAAAGGCAGGGCTGGCTGGGGGCTTCCTGTGTCCCCATCAGCTGCAGGAACCTGGAGTGAGGTGGTGGAGAGGGATGGATCCTGCCACCCCACCTCTGAACATCTCCACCCCAGCACTGTCCCACACTGCCTGTGTCTGATGCACCTGCCCTACTTCTGTGTGTGGGAATATGGGAGGTATGAGAGGGCTGGGGGGGTTTCTAGACACCTCTACTACTACTCCCTCTCTGCTCCTGAGGATACACTCTGCCTCAGTTTCTCCATTGCAAAAGCACAGCTGGGGTGGTGCTCCCAAGGGCTCCTTCACCCTGTTTTTGCTGTGGTAGTGGGGCAGAGCACGAGGGCTGTGTGGCAGGGGTGGTGAAGGACAGAGCTGGTGGCAGGAGGCCAATGTGCACACAGCCTCCCCAGCAGTGCCTGCTCTGTGCCTGCTGTGGCACCCCCTTATCGGCTCCCGCCCGGTACGAGGCTGCACCGAGGCACTGCCGTGGTCTGGCATCGCCCTGGTGCCATCCAGTACCTGCCCCACGGGCAGGAGCAGGCAGGGAACAGTGAGACAGGCATGGGCACCCACTCCCCATGCTGGGTTATTTAGCCCTGAGGACATGGTGTTTGGCCCCGTCCCATGGCAAGGTGTGGGGGAAGCTGCCAGAAAAGAGCCTTGTCTTTCCCAGACAGATGAATAAATAGGTTCCCAGCTCTACCATAAACTGGTGTCACTTCATGGGTGGCGTCAGGGCTTTTATGCCTCTTATCTCTCTCAAGGATGCAGGAGCTGCCAGGAAGCCCTTCCTGGAGGTGTTATGGTGCCCAGGAACCAGTTGGCAGAGAGCTGGGCACGCCTGGCCATGTCCTTTTCTGCCCCCTGTTTTTGGGATGCCTTGCAGAGTTGGCTCCTGGCTCCTCTCACCATCACCCCTGTGGGGCAGACCAGGCTCAGGGGTGAAACTGCTGGCTTCCACCTTTGCCACTCCTCCTAGCCATGGGGTTTCCATGGGTCAGAACAGGCTGTTTCTGTGGCACTCAGTTTTGTAAATAACCCTGCAACCACTGGCTTGGTCCCTCCCCTCCACCTGCTGGGAAAACTTGCAGGACCAGTTTTTCCTCCCGGATGCGATTCCTCCCAATTGCCCTCCCCGGCTCTTGGCTGCCCTGGCAGCCAAAATCAGAGCACTGGGGGGTAAACTGGACTGGCACAGCCTCCCTGTGCTCCGTGTACCCGTGCCCTCCACTTCCACTGCCTGAGCACTGTCATAGCCTTTGGGGTCTCCAAGGAGATCCCATTCCAGCTGCTCCCCCACAGGCCCCATGGCACATCCCAGCCCACCACCTACCCCCACCAGCTCATGTGGGTGCCTCCAGGTACCTCTGCACTTTATATCCCTTAGAGTTGCCCAGTTCTCACAGACTGGCACTCTGGGGCAACCAGAAACTGAGCACGAGGCCGAAAGGTCCCCGAGGGCTTGTGGTGGCAAACAGAAACTTCCTTAGTGCCCCCGGAAGATGGCAGGAGATGGCTTGAGAACCTGGCACATCTGGGTGTGTGCCAAAGTGGGGGTACTTCTTTTCTGCCTGGGATACAGGGTGAGGGAAGGCAGGAGGACAAAATCTCCCTGCAGGGACATTAGGCAAGCAGCCAGTGGTACGATGGGAGCCGCACAGAGACCAAAATTCCTGGAGATTTGCAGGGGGCACTCCCCATCGGCATCACTTACCCCAGGGCACAGCAGGCGAAACCCTGTGTGGTGCAGGCGCCTGTGCTGGCAGGGAGTGGGCAGTCATGGGTAATTTAGGAAAGGAGCCGCCCCCTCCTTCCTGGGAATTAGCATCGATGGGAACAGGTACCTGAAAAGGAGGAGGAGCTGCACCTCTTTTTGTTTGTGCTAATAAAGGGGGTAATAAGAAGCAAAAGAAAACTCATCCAGCATTAGCTGCCCAAGGAGTGCCTGCTGTGGGGGATTTCCCCTGCCTGCTGTAAAAGCTGGGACAGGATGTTCCCAGACTGGGGAGAAGAGGATATCCTTGAAGGGCGCAGGCTGGTCCAGGGGAAGAAGTGAGGCAATGCACACTTTCCCTGGCACAGACTGCCTGCTTGACTCCCCTTCTCCTCCTCCTCAGAGATAAACCATCCTGAGTGCCAGCCTAACCCCAACAGTGCTTTCTAGGCAGCTCCCTGCCCTAATTATTTTGTGGGGATATCAGAGGAGGCGATGCAAGGGCTCTTCAAAAGGCAGCAGGCAGGAGCTGACATTGAACCTGTGTGTTAATCATTAATGCTGCACCAGGCAGGGACGGCACAAAAACCGTCACAGCAATCCTGGATACCCAGTTGAAGATTAATTTGCCACCTACCTTAAATGTGGGCACAGGAGGTGGCAGCCCTGTGTCTGCAGGCACAGCAGGGAACAGGGACAGGAATGGGCTGGGTGCAGGGAAAGGGGCCCCCTCAAAGCTGGGAACAAGGGGAGAAGCCAAGCAGAGCCCCTTCCTGGGAGCAGTTTGGGCACCTTGGCATTTATGACTTTTTAGTCATAAATGCTTTTGGTATTTATGACTTTTTATGAGGCAGAGGGTGCTGAAAATCTAGGATCAGTTCCCTGGGCTGGGATGCAAGTAGCTGGGCACAGCATCACTGACTCCCTCCCACGCAGGGAAGGAGATGGGGCCAGCACAGAGCATCCTTCTAGTGACGAGATCTCTCCATTCAAGAGGACTGGGTGTGTTATCCCAGAGGACTCTGGCTGGAAGGCTCTTCCCTCCATCTGTGGGGCACAGAGGAACCCATGTGCCACGGGACGGGTCAGCCTAGACCTTGTGTCCCACATACCAGCCTGTCATTGGAGCACAGGGACTTCCTGCTTCTTCAGCACAGAGATCTCCAACAAAAAAACTATGATGCATAAAAATAAACACCACCAGAAACTATGCAAAATTCCCCACCCCCCACAAGCTCTGGAAAGGTCAAGTTTCATGCCAACGCTATTTTGCTTTTGTTTAATTATCAGCCAGCTCCTGGGAGGTGGAGCAGCCCGGACAGGTTCTCCTTTGTAGGGCTGCACAAAGCCAGGGAGGCCGGGCTGGGGGGGCTGCAGGGGCTGGGTGAGAACAGCAGCTCGGCCAGCACGTGCTGCAGCTGCTGCCACATGAGACCGAGCTGTGGCAGCCACTGGGTCGGACCTCAGGGCGGGCAGGTGAGGGGACAGTTTCCCGGCCAGCTCCTGGGACAGCCAGGAATGCTCCAGCACCAGCAGGATGCAGGAAGTGAGCGAGACCCCCAAAAAGTGCAGGATGATGAGCGACCTGGCTCATCTAACAAGCGCCTCGGGGACTTGGGTAATGAACCCTGGCAACACCAGCACTTGGGGGCCATGAGCCAAGGCTCTCCATCAGCCTCCACAGGTTCTCCCCTTCAAGGGGTTAACCTGCTTCTACTGTCATCCTCTGTTTCAGGAGGGGAGGCTCCTGTAAACGCAGCGGTTTGCACATACCGGCTCCCTGAGGTGGCCACCACACGGAGGGTGTCAGACCTGAGCACGAATCGCTCTGCAGGGCTCTGCCCCGGGCACTCGACGCAGCAGGTGGATCCTCCTCTCGCCCACGGTGCCCTGGCAGAGGCTTGATGCTGCAGGAGGCAGATGTGGAGGCTGCCAGGAGGCGAGAGCCCCTCGGACTATGTAAAAAGCTTCTGCTAAGGGGTTGCCCTGCCAGAAAGCTCTGCTTGGTCCTGGGGAGGGACTGCCAGCCCAGCCTGGCTGCAGGGATCACGCAGGGGAGCAGGAGGCAGCAGGTCCATGCTGGTGGCTGACACTCTCCTACTATCACTTTATTTCAGTCCTGTGGTGTCTGCCCCAGAAATGGGCGCATCCCCAGCCCTGCCAGGGTTCCCTGCCCCATAGGGGCAGGCATTTGGAGAGGTCAAGAGAGTGACAAGGCTGTAGTTCTCAGGACACAGCAGCTGGAGGTGCCAGGAGGAAGATGGGGACAAGTCACCAGGCAGTTCGTCAGAGTTTCCATCAGTTGCTGAACTGAAGGTAAAGGTGGTAAAGCTTGAGGAGGAAACAGCTCGTAAACCTGTGCCAGCCCTGCTGGCGCTGCATGGCACCACACAGAGGATCTCTGCTGGCACAGGCCTGGGGCCACCCTTAGCTCCTGTGCAGTCCTGGACAGAGCAAGACATCAGAGGACAGGGGTCTGTCCTTTCCAGGCAGGACCCCAGAGTCAGGGAGCCTGGTCCTGTACCCTGCACAGGGCCAGCTATGAAACACACGAGGCTCAACAGCTTTGCAATGTTTACTCTTGAAAAAATAATTCCATTCAGAAAGCGTCAAACCCTGGTGATGCCACACACCCAGCCCTGCCACGGCTGCCACTCCAGAGCCTTGCTGGGGGGACAGGGAGGGATGGAGAACAGCACCCTGTGGGCCTGGCATGGTGTGTGGAGAAGAGGGAGCCTGAAGCCCACCAGCTGAGTCCTGCTGTCACTGAGAGCAGGGAGCCACAGAGTCCTGTTTGGCAGGGGAGGAGAGGGGAACTCATGTTTAGCCATCCTCTATCCCTAGGACCACCTTCCCCAGCCCCAGGAGGAGCTGGGAAGCAGCCAAGCCTGAGCTCTACCTGGGAAGGGCAAGAGGATGCATTTAGTTTCAAGAGGAAGAGAAACTGAGCCTTGGGAACAGAGGTGCCAAGGAAGGGCAATGGAGAGCCATTTGGAAGTTCTTCCAAAGCAGGGCATGGGGAGCAGACTTCTTTCTGAGGAAAAGTAGCTAAGTCCCTTTTCCATCCTCATAAAAGACCTGCCTTACCCTGAGGGCTAGCACAGGGGCCACCTGCCCACTGCTGCCAGAGCAGAGTCCCCACTGAAAGGCAGCACTGGGGGTGGCTGGGGAGGGCAGGGCTGAGCCCCAGACCAGTACTGCAGCCTCAAGGGTGGACTCTGCATGCTCTTGTTCCCTCCTGAATCCATCCCACCCCATCCTTGCTGCTGGGGCAGGCATGCAAGGGATTGTGAGGGTCAGAGTCCCTGCAGTCATGCTAGAGCTGTGCTGCATCCACACTGGGATCATCCTGGCCAAGAGGAGCTCCCTGGTTCACAAGTTTTCATTCCTGTTCTGGGCAAGGGAGAAAAGCAGGGGACAGAGGGTGGAGCCCCAGGGGACAAGAGACAAACCTCCCATGACTGTACCTGTGCAGGCTGGGGGCTGCCAGCTCTCCATGCTGCTTCCTCCTATCCGCCCCTTCCCAGGAGCAATAAATAAATAAGTTAGTGTAGTGTAGACCTCAATGCTCAGTTCACAGTGAGAAAATGAAGGGGAAGAGCCCCTGTTACCTCGGGGAAAGGGCTGAGCAGCAACTCCTTCTCCTAAAAGCAAGCCAGAGCACTGCATCCCTGCCCGAGGTCAAGGGATGGGCAGAGAATGGATCTCCTGCTGCACGGAGGAGAGGAGGAGCTGCACTGAGCAAGGGGACCAGGACTGCCCCCCGGGATGCAGGGACATTAGTACCAAATGGCTGGGGATGGGAGGGGGCCCTGGGATCCTTCCTAAGGCACGGAACCCCCTCCCTCTCCCTCTGCACGAGGGGTGTACCACAGTGAGAGGGCCAGGGTGCCCATCCCAGACCAGCTCAAAGCTTCCCTGCCAGCAAACTTATCACAGTAAGGGTGGGAATTCAGGAGAAGAAACTCCCTCTGCCTTCAGCAAAAGCAGGGGATACCAGGGCAGGGAGGATGGAGAGGCAGGGGACGGTAACCACAGGCAAGGACCATAGTGCAGCATCTCTTGCTCCAGATTACCCTGGCCACCCAACCCCTGCAGCCAGGGGATGATGCCTGCTGGCTGCTCCCTTCTCACTCTGCAAGGCACTTTCACCCCCTCTCCCACGACCCAGGGGCAGGGCTGCTCCCCACAGAGGAGGTGGGTGAGGACAGTCTGAGCCAGAGCACATGGCCTGGTTCACTTCCACCTACAATCACCTCCAGCTTCCAGAACTGACCGTCCTCGTGCTGGGTGTGGGGTGTCCCTCCGTGTCCGCAGCAAGTCCAGCTCCTCTCCAGCATTCCCTTTTCTGTCAGCTGGGCTGCACCAGTGCCTGCAGCCCACACAGCAAAGCCAGCGTGCAGGAAGATGTCCAACCCAGCACAGAGTCTTCAAGGTGCATCCATTGTGCAGGTAGCAGGAGAGATGCTGGAATATCCCCTCTTCAGCACTGTGTTCACCATGGGGCACAAAGCCAGCAGGCAAGAGTTAATAAATAACACCCAGCTGGCAGGCTGCAGCACTTACACCATGCTGCCTTCTCATGACTTCAGGGCCAAAAAGGAGAGCAGAGGTGTTTTTTGAGGCCCTCTCTAGGCTTCAATTGAGCATCTCCTTCCTCCAGCCTTGCCCAGCCAAGGGGCAAAAGGAGCAGCGTTAGTAGAGTGTCTGTGTTAAAAAAAAACCAAGTTCCTGGGATTGGGGTGGCTTATCTACAGGGAATAACCCTGTCCTGTGCAAGGGAAAGGGAGACCACAACAGGGGGCTGGAGTGAGCCCAACATCTGCTTGTGCAGCCCAAAACAGGATTCTGTATCCAGTCACCAGCCTCCGAGAGCTGCTGCCAACTCTGTCTCTGCACTGTGGGGGTCTCTGCTCCCCGGTCCCCTTTGCTTCCAGCTGCCAGCCTCACGTCTGCTCTGCTGCTGCCACCGCTGGCACTGCCACCGCCCCCTCCTCCTTGGCAGGGGGCTCCATGTAGATTGGTGTCACCGACGAGGGCTTCTTGGACCTGCAGGGGAGGGGGCTGGATGGGAGCAGGCATAGCTGGTGGGTCCCCTCAGGACCCCAATTTCCAACAGCACTGCATGATCTACTTCCCACTAGGACATCCTCCAGCCCTGGAAATGTATCCCGTCCCACCTCCCACCACACTGATGAAAGAGTGAAGGTGGTATCCCCTGAGGATTGGGCTGGGACAGAAGTGCATGATGGTGTGTGTTAGGCAGGGGACAGTGCCATAAGGATGGGGCATTATTGAGCCCTTGGTGTCCCTGATACTCACGAGTAGGGGGAGGCAGGGACCCCCACCACAAGGAAGTGGTTTTTCTTGCGGAAGAGCCGCCACAGCCCCTTGTGGTTCCCACGGACGTCCAGGTCCCAGATGTGGAGGCACTAGGATGGTGAGGAGGCAGGAAAAGACATCAGAGCCTGGGGATGGACACCAGAGCCCGGTGTCTNCCAGATGTGGAGGCACTAGGATGGTGAGGAGGGAGGAAAAGGCATCAGGGCCAGGTGTCCCCTGGCATGGGAAGAACCACAACCCCTCCCCTCACTGACATACAGCAGAGAGGGCTGTACCCCAAGACTGGGGAGGCACAGAGCTGTATCCCTCCAGCCACACCAAGAGCTTCAACACCACCCAGGGACAGCAAGAACCCATTTGGTGAGCTGTGTCAATGCCATGGGAAAACCCAAGAACAACAGCCAGATGTTTCCTAGCAACGCAAAGAACAGTGCAGGGCTGAGGACAGGCCCCTGAGGACATGGCAGGGCCCTCACCTTGGCAAGTTGAGTCCAGGTGGTGAAATCTGCTTCCTGCTCCATCCTGATGAACATGACGTAGACCCTGCCCTCAGTGTCGGGCACGAAGGAGTCCTCACAGGGGTTCTTGCTGTGGTCCAAGACTTCAGCCTCACTGTGGAAATGGAACAAGGAGTAAGAGGGGACCCCACTTTCTCTCTATTCCCACTTCAGACATGCAAGACGTGGTTGGGGCCACCAGGGCCACCTCCACCCTTCCTTCTGGTCTGGATGGTTCACCCAGTGTGTCTTGGGGTCTCTCCACCTTCCAGCAGGCACTCACCCCAGGAGCCGATGAATTTCAGTTTCATAGTTATCCTTCCTCAAGCTGTTGGAGGAGGAGAGAACACAGAGATCAGGGCAGAGTCAGACAGTTTGATCCAAATTTAAGACTGCCCCAGTGTAACACTAAAGGCAGCTGGAACCAATAAATGAAGAGCAGGGACTGCCACACATTCTTGAGATGTGGCAGGAAAACCACAACCCTTGAACATGTTCACCTTGAGCACAGGGTAGCCAAACCCAACCTTGCAAAAACCACTGCCAGGACTCCCCAGCAGAGGCCAGTGTGCTGATGCAGGAGGTTATGGCCACTCCAGATGGGAGATGACTCCAGCACAAGGAGACAAGGGTCAGACCAAGCAACTCTTTCATCAAGGTCTCATTGTGACCAGCACTCACCTCTCCACATTTTTAAGCTGGACATTTGGAACTGTGTTGAACTTGTGCTTCTTGAAATAGGCTTCCTGGGAGAAAGAGAGGGTGGGGAAGGAAAACCAGGTTTGATCATGGTCAGCAACACCTGGAGATGACCTCAAGCATTCCCACTACTTGTGGAGGTGTCTGAGTCAGAGCTCAGCACCGGGACAGGGCCTGGGGGCTGCGGGAGGTCACTCACGTGGAAGTAGCCGTTCATGTTGAGCCCCACGATGCCGAAGTGGTAGGAGCGCGAGATGTCCGGGATGATGCACTCCCGGCCCTTCCGCTGCTCAGGCATCCGCATCCACATGTCCCAGTCCCAGAGCTGGGGAGGGGAAACTGCTACTCACACTCAACTCTGGGGACAGGCTTTGGTAGTGTGGCCATTCAGGGACCTTTCTGGGTGCCCACACCAGCTCCAGACCCTTTGGCCCCAGCACTGTGGATGGTTATGTGCCTCCTCAAGTCACTGCCTGCCCCAAATCCATTCTACCTGGGCATCCTTCCCAGCACAGGGATAGCCCTTCCAGGAGCTGTACACACAGGGACTGGGTGAAGATCAGGGCCTGATGGTGGGCAGAGATGGGGGTGTAGAAGAAAGGGTCATTCCAAGGTACTCACCTTCTCTGGGGTTGGCCACTTTGGCTCCAGCTCATCCTTGTACAGGCTCTTCCGGAGCACCCATCCCAGGCCTGGCATGGTTTCCACACGGTACAGGAGTGATGGGTCCTCAGCTGTGTGCTCATAGCCCTGCAACGTTATGGGGAGTGTTCAGCACCCTGAATGCCCCTATCCCCCACCAAAAAGAAGGAGGCATCTTGCTCCATTGAGTTTCTCATTATGTAAAGAGGGGAACAGCCACTGGGAAGCACACGGCAGGGACAGGAGGGTGATTTTCAGGGGCAATTCTGAAGAGTCCAGGGCTGGGGAGACAGACCCACTGAGGATGACAGTGGGGACACACACCCTGCTTTAAAGATGGAACCTGGACCCCAGTCTGACATGAAAACAACACAAGGCAGAAGTGGCCCTGCTCCACCATCCTTCCCTGACCCACCTGGTCATTCCAAGCAGAGATGCAGTACAGGCTCTCATCCTCCTCCAGAAGGTGTATTGACTGGCTCAGAAAGCTGAGGAAAGAGTTGACCTATGTCAAACACCCTTCTACCATGCAAACCCTCCACAAAGAGATGAGCCACCCCCAACTGCTGGAACTGCTTATCCCAATTTTCTGGCCTGAGACAGCTGATGCTGGTGGGAGACCAGGGGAGGAGCACCCAAACAAGCTAAGCTGCATCTCACCATGGGGAAAGGACAGCATTGTCTACTGCCCATCAGTCTCTTCTCCGTAAAGAAGAAACAGGAGCCTCATTAGAGGCTCATTAGCCCCTGTCCTCTGGCTATGGGGCAGCTCCAACCATGTGAACAGATCAGTGTCCCCCAAAAGCCAACCAGGAAGAGATCCCCGACCCTGAAGTCACCCTGCACTGATTGCCAGGACAGTGGCCTCAGACTCTGAAGGCAGAGTGCAGTTATGGCTTTTGCCTGGGGTCTGCTCAGCCTCAGGTAAGTGAGCTACAGCTGGCAGGGATCTGGCCTCTCCTGAGGATCCAGAGAGCTTCCAGGAAATGATCCTACACAGGAACCCCCAACTTTACCTGAAGAAGTCAACAGAAATGTCAAGATCTTCCTCTAGAACCACAGCAAATTTAGCATCCTGTAGGGCAAGGAGAACATCGGAAGGATGGAGATGAACAGGACAGAGCAGAGACACAAGCAGTGTGCTGTGTCTGTGAGGTTCCTTGCCCTGGAGAACTGATCCCAGCTCCTGTGGGACAGGGATCACAAATACCAGGGGAAGGCTGTGCTGTAGCAGTCTCACTCACCGGGAACAGATTGAAGGTTGCAGTCAGACTGGCTTTGTAGTGCTACAAGAAAAGACAATCGTTGCCTGTGTTAGCATCAACCTGGCACAGATCTGGGGCTAAGCCTGCCTCCCTCAAATGCTATTCCAGGTCCCTGGAAATAACTGTCCCAGGATTTGAAAGCTCTCTCACCTGGGAAACTCTGGCATTTTTAATGCTGATGGGAGTGTGCTGTATTCCTGAGAGGCCAAATAGCTCCACGACATCCATCGGCTCCTGCAATGGGAAAGTACAAAGCTCATCAAATGTGGGGGTCATTCTCCCCTTCCCTGCCAGTGTCAGCTCCCCAGGACAACAGGAACATCCTCTGCATGTGGCTGTCTTCTTGGAGACTAGTGAGGCTCACTACAGACACTGCACCACAGAACTTGCCAAACCCTGTGGCCCTTCAGCCCCCCAGTATCACCATGACTTTGTTAGTCCTTTTTGCAGACACAAAGTTGTATCCAAGAATATCTGGGAGGTCCCAATTCCAGCCCCCCACAGACAGTGCAGAAAGAAAACAGGTATAGCCAGGACCACTAATAGCTGCTTAATGGCAAGATCACAATCAACCCAACTTTCTCTCACAGTTGCCAAGAAAAGGACCTTTCTGACCGAGGACAGGGGTCAGAAGTACTTCAAATTTGGGCTGAGGTATCTCTGCCCCAAGAAGAAGTCACCAAGGCCTTCTCCATCCCCTTACTGTGCATCCCACCTCCTGGCCACAAAAGAGAGAAGGAGCTCCCACTGTACCAACCCTTCCCCCTTTCCCAGGTATCCACCATGGCAGCTCGAGCATCCAGGCTGCCCCCTCGTAGCTAAGGGATGCTGCTCCAGTTGCCATGGCAATGGATGCTGCTATCTTTAACTCCTCTGATGTGGTACAGCAAGAGCCTGCATAAACAAGCCAGCTCCCCAGCCCCACAATGTGGTGGTGGTGGGACAGACCTCCAAGGGAACAACTGTCTCCATCCCAAGGCAACCAGGCAGTACCTCACTGGATGCTGCAGAGATGAGGCCTAGCAAGCTCCTGACATCTATTAAAATCCCACATGCCTGCCCCAGAGTACATTCCACTGCCAGACAGACATGGCTTTCAGGGAGACTCTCCAGGGCTAAGTGAGAGGAAGGCCTTTGCCTATAAAGGGCCAGTTCTCCTCCACCTGGCCCCAGTTTTCATGAACCCCAAGCTTTGAGCCTTGGGAAAACACTGTTTTGTGTCTCTTCACCTCTTACGGAGAATGAAGCTGGACAGGCATGGCTGGACTGGTTTGTTCCTCTCCATGTGAAGCAGCTGGACAGGTGGTGTTACACCCAGAGCAGCTCAAGGGGCTGGCAATGCTCATCAAGTGAGAAAAGAGGATGGGGAGAGTCCAGGATGACCACCACGTGCCATTCCTGCACACCAACGCCCTCCTGACATGGGGAAGTCAGTCCTGGGCTTTGGGAAAGGCCAAGGCAGCTTTATCCACACCCATGGCTTGGCTAACTTTGTCTGACTTTGTGTAGGAGCAGATGAGGAATGGCGTGACACACATCAGGAGGAAGGTGACAAGGCTCTCAACTTGCCACCCTCCAAGGACTGGGCCAGCACTGGGCTGGGAGAGCACAGAGCTGGCCACAGGAATCTCTGGCAATGCTCTCACCTCGTAGTAGCCATCGATGAAGACTGTGATCATCTGTGGATTGACACCCTGAGCCGACAGCAAGGAACGCAGCATCCTGCGGAGGGACAGAAGGGCCTGAGCACAGCACAGCCCCAGTGGGCACAGGCCCTTCAGCATAAGGGTGTAGATCCCTTGGGATGGGGCAAAGTGTGCACCATTAGGGAACAGGACCTACCTATGCCTTCCCTTCCCCTCCCCAAGGTCTGCCCTTGGTGCTCACGCAACCCCAGGAGGAGGCTGGATCCTGCCAGCAGGAGGAAGGGAAGGGCCGGGGCCATGCCTGGTCTTGTGGCACGGAGCAGAGGAGCTGTGCCCTCTGGGAGTGCTTACCTGTACAGGTAGTTGGGGCGGTTCCCTGCAATGACAGCTACTGGCACATCAAAGACTTTATTGTCTTTGAGCTGGAAGAGAACAATGTGTGTGAATGGGGGTGGGAGAGGCCATGCAAACCAAAATGATTCTATGCCACTGAGAGCAGGATCCAAGGAGTAGGGACCCACTGTTAAGACAGCAGAGCTGCATAGTCCTACCTCTTGGCTCAGGGCCACACCAACCAACCAGGATGCCCTCAGCATGACTGAAAACCCTACCAGCTTCCCTTCTTCACCTCACCTCTGACCCAGCTCCAAAATCCCAGTTTGCATCCACTCAGAGACCTGTGTCTGAACCCTTCAGCACCGTGCCAAGGACAACCCAAAAGTCTCAACAGCTGTTCTGTCTGCAGATATTCAGGCTCTGCTGCTTACACTGATATCCCTAGAATAGGGTAACTATTCCTGGCAACTCAGAGCAAAGGAATTTCCCTGCCCCAGCATGACCTGCCCCCAGGTATTCACCCCACCTTTGCTGGGGGCTAAGAGCTTTCCCAGGGGCAGTTTGCATCACTCAGCTAGTGCTTAAGGACAGTGCTCTGCATCAGCTGCAAAACACACCTGGTCCAGCCCAGCCCTCCCTCCTGGAGCCTTCCTGACCATCTGCACTCACGGGATCAGGGTTGAACTCGATGGGTGTGGGGTCCTTGCAGCTGCAGACGCTGCCGTAACCTTCCACCTTGCTGCAAAACCTCTTGCGGCGCCGGTTCAGCTCCGTGTCGGGCCAGTGGCACTCAGCATCTGGAGGCACCAAGGAGAACAACAGACCTGTCACCCTCACACACTCAACTTGGGTGCTCCAGGCTGGGAAACCACACACATGGCTCTCCCTGGGCTCAGCCAGCAAGCCAGTCCTTGGCAGTGAACAAGCAACACTTTGGATGCCAGATACAACCCCAGGAGCCATTCAGAGCCCAGCCCCATCTCTGGCCTCTCTGAGCAGCAGCAGGTTGTTCAAGACCAACAGTCAGAAAACAGACCAGACCAGGTCTGGTTTGGAGAGCTAGCAACTGGCCATGTTCCCTCTTCTCCATCCTCACCTTTCTCAACAACCATGCCTGGAATTGCCATGGAAGTAGGAAGAAAGGAAGCTAAGTCCATTTTTAAAGTTACCATCATCATCTCAAAAAGCCTTAAATGGCTTTGACTTAAAACCAGGCAGCAGGGAGACATCTCCCAGAGACACCACAGAGCAGACTGTACTTCTTACCTTCCACAGATGTCAAGTGAACTTCTGTCTTCAGCAGAACAGGGTCACCCCACGTTGAGAGGGCAGGTGACTTGGCGTGCTTCTCCCCATACACTTCACCTGGAGCAGGAACACAGGGTCAGGACTGCCTGGAAGGGCCCAGCCCCATTTTGTCAAGGCATGACCAGGGGCTGTCAGCCTGAGGGACAGCTTGGCACCTTTTCCTATTGGCCTCTGGCAAATTGCTGAAGGAACATGCTCTGCCTCCATACCCTCCTCACCCCCAGGAATGGAGCTGCCACTCTCTGGGACTTGTTCCCTGCTGATAGAGCCTGTTGGGGATGGGCTGTGTTTCTCTTCACCTGCCTTCTCCCAAAGAAAGAAGCCACAAAGCCCCTCCCAGCCTGTGCAAGACTCACCCCCCTTCTTCCCCACAAAGGTCCACATGTCTCTCCAGCTCAGGAAAGGTGCAACTTGGCTTCCCAGGCTTTTCAGGACATTCTTGGCTGTCTCCTTGAGGTGAAAGGAGCCTTCATCCTGGAACAAAACACAACCCTGCAGCTGAGGTCTGGCTCCTGACAGGGAAGTCTCCCATCCATACCAAAGGGGCACAGGGCCCTCTCCTACCCTTAAACCAGTTGAACCAGAAACCTTCAGGGTCTCTGTGTCACTAAAGCTGTCAGTGGCTTCACAATGGCCCACAGGCAGGTCAGAAGAACCATGAACTCCTGTTTCCTTGAGACCAAATTGTTCTCAAGAAGGGCCATGTGTTAAGTAACACTTCACACAGCTAAACACAAAAACCTTGAAGCAGCACAATGCTGCTTGCACAGCAGCCCAGACTCAGCACAGTCCACAGGGCCCCTGTAAAGCCTGGAACTGGGAGACAGAAAGATCCCACCACATCCTTATATTTCCTCACATCCATTCTCCACCTAACCCCTCGCCTATTGCTGTAAGCTCTGACTCTGCTTTTTGCTCTCCTGCTTTGCTGGCCACAGCAGTACCTACAGCAAGAAGGGAGAGCAAGAGGACAAGGGAGGTGATCCAGACAGGGAGTCACAGCTCCATTGGGATGTGACATTTAGTCCTGGGAATGCTTGATGACATTTAGGAGACTACTGCCCAGATGAGCTTCAGGACATCCTGACTCAAGACGACTTTTTTTTTTCTATATTAGGGTCACACCTACCTTAATGGTGAAGATTAGGATCCGGCCCCGGGCAACCATGTTGAGGAAAAGTACCATGGCCTCATCTTCATGGGGAGAATAGGTGTCAAAGACCCTCTTGGCCATCACATGTCCCTGTTGGTATTCATACGTCAGATGGATCTTAAATACTACATGGTATGGACACACAGAATTATGGAAATCTGCCCTGGAAGCCTCACTCCCTGAGCAACACAGGGAGTGGCTTTTCCGGTATGCCAGGGAGTTAGTCCCCAGAGTTAGTCCCCAGGCAAGCTCAGCCCTCAGGCCTTCCTGCACAGAGGTCCATGGGAAGCATCACCCAACCTCACAACTCCTCCCCTGCCCGCTCCCCAAGGACAGCAGGCAGCACAAGGAAACCCTGCAGGGACTCTCTGGATGACCGTGCCATGCTCTGCAAACTGCAGACAAAAAGCATTCAGGGCCTTCCCTCCTGGCTGCCCCTGGCCTCAGGGAGGCAACAGTTCAAGAGCAAGGACAAAGTGCCCGGTTCAGAAAGACACGGGGATGTTTTACCGTGGCCTGATTTAAGACGATGACATGGATCCCTCTTCCCTGCTCCCGAGCCTCATCTTCCAGGACCTGCAAGTGGATAAATGACAAGAATCATATGCCAAGACCTCTTCTTATTCCCTGCCCATTCTGTGCAGCAGAGCCCCCAAACAAGAGGCAAATCTCTTTGGCTTTGCTGATGGCAGTGATGGGTGCCAGAGTAGAAGTCCTGGAGGCAGAACTTCTTGCCAGTCACTGAAGTGCTCTCACCACTGCTGTTTGTGACTTCACCTGTTCAGCTCTGCCACCCTCTGCTCACAGGACAGCCAGCACCTGTCACTCACCGTCGTCCCATCCACGGCCACATAGACCTTCGACCGGCTGGAGTACACCTCGACATCCAGGACCTTCTTGTTGTTGACAGGGTGCCTGGGGACCTCCACATTCAGCATCTCATCATCTACAGCAGAGAAATTCCCAGTTTCAACCAGTCAAGGCACCTCTAGCTTGCCCCTGCTCTGTGCTAACCCATCCAGAAGGGAGTGCCCAGCAGGGACCCCAGCCCAAGGAGTCATGGGTCAGAATTTACAGGGATGGTAGGTAAGGGGAAATACCAAATGACAACAGCTCTGACCCCACAGAGATCTCTGCAGCCAAATGTGCTAAAGCCTTCAGTAGACAGACCAGGAAGGGAGCAGCATTTTCTATGAATTTTTGTTAAACCCACATGCACAGACATGTTTTTCATGATGTCGCTGGTCACAAGTTAGCCCTGACTTAAAGAAACCCTCCAGTTTCCTTGCTTTCAAAGCACAACAGGATGCTGCCCCTCACCATAGTCCTGTGCAGACTCCTCTTCCTCCTCATAAGCAGCTCTCCTGGTGTCCAAGATCAGCTTGATGTTCACAATTACGGTCACAAGCAGGAAGAGGACAGCACCTGTCTGCAATGCAAGATGTTAGAAATTTGTAAGTAACAACCCCAAAACCAGCTGGCCTTGGCATGGGCTGTAGGGCATCCCAAGGAGATCCTGCATGGGATCACAAGCATCTGACATTTCCCCTGATTTTTTCGGAGGAAAGCAAAGAGAAAGAAATACAGGTGACTGAGTTTCATGATGAAATGCATTCATCAGCTGGAGAGCACTGACTCCTTGATATGTGAGAATTAACCCACTTCCAATGTACCCCTGCTTCCAGACCTGTGAGCAGATTCCTGCTAAATTATTGCATCAAGGTTGAGGGTCCCTGCAGGCAAAGAGTTTGGTAATTCAGAGTTACAGCTCCCAGGGTAACCTTAACTTCTGCCTCTGCTGCAGCATCACTACTCTCATCCATCCCTCTGGAACCAGCGGATGCACTCAGGGTGTTCAGAGAGGAGATCCTGTGCAGCTGAATCAAACAAAAGGAAGAAGCTGAGGTCTGATTTCAGGAAACTGCACCGTACCACAGGCTGCAGAGACCAGCCTGCAGCCTTACTGTCTGCAGCAAACTTCAATTGCAACCCTTGTGGATGCTGACACAGAGGGCTTGGGAAGGTCCAGGGGCTGTGGAACAGAGCCTTGATTCTCTGAGGTCATTAATGGGGCTGGGATCACACACTGGCCTGCCCTTGGTGAGAAGCACTAAAAGGATTTCTGCCCTATCTGTCCAGCTACTGCCTCAAAGCTCTGTGCTGCTGCTATCCCTACCAAGCAGGTCCAAGGAGTAACTGAGGAAAATGGAAAACCAGCAATAAGAAAACATGATGGTATAAATGTCACTATGGCATTTTGGCTCGTTAATTTGCTGTTGACTCAGGACTATGAGCACCTTTTGGGATCTGTGCACAGAAAGATTTTAATTAAGCACGAACAGAGCCGTGGGCTCAAGGAGAGGCAGCAAGGCCCCCTCACCAACCTGCCCAGACCTTCTGTCCTGATCAGCATGAGGGAACAGCCCTGGTGACCAGAGCGAATAAGGCAATAAGGAATAAGAATTAAGCCAGACCAGCAGCCAGGTCTAGCAGAGCTGGCTTGGTCAAAGCTAACTAATGAATGCTTGGCTGCTGTAGACCTGGCTATTCCATACCTGCAGCTCTGGTCTACCTATTTTAAGCCAAATGTTCATCTGTGTTTTAAGCAGTGCCACAAAGTACAGAGATGTGTGCAGGCTCTAGCCCGTTGCCCCAGCATGGTGAGCAATGCCTGCCTGAATGACCAGACCCATTCCCAAGCCTTCAACGCCCTATCAGACACAGAACTGAGCAGTCTTCTTGCCCAGGGAGCCCTCATGAGCCTTTGTCCTCCCAGGCCCATGCAAAACCCTCCCCTGCTCCCTCCCACAGCAACCAACTGCCAGATCTCATGAGCTCCTCTCAGGAAAGGCCCCTTTTCTGTGTTTTGCTGCCATGGGGCCAAACCTTCCTGTCCTTACAGCCCCAGACTCCCCCCAGGACACCGTCTCCACCAAGGATTAGCTGTTTTACAGCACAAGCAACCAAGCCTGAGGCTTTCCCAGACACCAGCTGCCTCTGGGGCATGAGATCCTATTACCAAGCCCTATTTTCTCTGTCCACCTGTTGTGCCTTATAGCAGGCTTGGTTTGCAAATCAAACAGCTAAAGGCTGAGTCCTGCAGCAATCAGCATGGGTCCACAGCCAGGTTTCTAGCTGAAAGCTTCCCAAGGCCACCTGGATAATTGTATCTCCTCCCACAGCCAGGTCTCAACAGGTCTACTGGCAGCTGAAAGGAGCTGCTGCACATGGCAGACCCTTCCACTTGCAGGCAGCTTCTTGGGGAACAAGTCATGCTTCCTCAGCATGTCAGGTCACCCAGACTGCCAGCAGACGCACTTCCACCCATGCAGCTGCTCCATAAACTTGTAAATCCTGTAGATTATCCTTCCTAATCTACTGCAGGGCCGCGGGTGACTCACCTGGCACAGCTTCCGCAGCGCGCGCTGGTTCATCAGCTTGTACTTCCAGGCAAGGTACCAGCTCCGCTTCTTGTGGGGCTTCACAGGGGGGTTGGGCTTCCACTCGTCCATGGTCCCGGGGGCTGGCACGGGCGCAGCCGTGTGGGGCAGGGGTCAGGATGTGTGCTGCTCTCCTCTCATGTCCATCGGGGCTCCCTGCCGGGATGGGTGCAGGGTGAGAGAGCTGCCTTCAAACCCTCTCCCCAGCAAAGGCAGAGCCTGGCACAAGCAGCGGCCGTGGAGTGCACTGATGTGCTATGAGTAAAAGCCCTTTGGAGGCTCCCTGCCTGCCAGAACTCCTGCTGGGGGCGGCGCAGGAGGCCAGGTTTGCTGCAGGGTGAGGGGAAACCCCTGAACTCATGGGCCAGTGGCTGCCTCTGCTCCAGGCCAAACCCTCAGCGAGACTGCTGCAGTGCCATGGGCCCACTCCCACGCGCTGGGAAAGAAAAGCAGCCCAAAGTCACAAGCAGACAACAGATCCATCAGTTGTTATGGAATGGGCCTCACTGGCCATATGTGCCAGCGGGGTCCCTGGTGGAGAGACACGCTCCCCACTAACAGCCCGCTATCGGGGTGCAGCCAGCCGGACACGGGGAGCAGCACCGGCCCAGGACCCCACTGGAGCTTCCAGCACCCCTGGGCAGAGGGGCTGTGCCAGCGGGAGGCCGGGCGCCCTGCGGGGAGCAAACCGCTGGGCCTGGGCGGGATGTGGAGCCCCGGCAGGGCCGGGACCTGTCTGGAGCACAGCGCGCCCCAGCAAGGCCAGGCGGGGCGGGGAGAGGAGCGCTCAGGGGCCCAGAGGCACTCGGGGGGCGGAGGTGGCGAAGGGCACCCAGACCCTCCGGGCGGGGAGGAAGAGCCGGGTGTCTGAGGGCGGCAGTGAGTGGCGGCGGGGAGAGGGGGACCCAGGCGCTTCGGGACCGCGGGGAGGCCCGGGAGGGCCGGAAGGCGTGTGCCGGCCGCGTTACTCACGGGGAGGCTGAGGCGGGGCCGGGCTGGGCTGGGCCGGTCCCGGCTCGGCGGTGCCGCCGCCGCCCCGNGGGCCGACACCGCCCCCGCGCCGCCAGCGCCGCCCGCGACACCCGCGCCGGCCCGCGGTGCCCACCCGCCGCTCGCCGAACGCCTCCGGACGCTCCGCCTCGAGCTGGTGAGTGCCGCGGTACCGGGAGCGCTGCCCGCCGCCCCCCGGTAACTGACCGTCCCAGCCGCGCTCACCGCAGCCACCTCGGGCAGCCGCTTGCCACCCCCGGTGACAGTCCCCAGCAGTGCCCGCGCTCTGCCTGCATTTTGGGGAACCCCCCTTGCTCCTCCGTGTACCCAGCCCACACCCCTTCCCCGGCCGCTCTCTGCACCCGGCCCACGCAGCATCCACCCCCCGGGGTCCCCCTCGGCCACCTCCGTCCTGCCCCCCTCGCAGCCCCAGACGCCGGCTCCGTGGGGGATCGCGGTGTCCGGGATCAGAATTTAGGGCAGGGACCTTCGCCAAGGGCATGGTGGTGGATCTTGTCTCCCCCGGGCGTGACCCCCAGGGTGACAAGGCACAGGCATCGCTGGGAGCTTTCCCGGGGTTGGTTCCTGCGGGGGCTTCTCGTGTGGCTCGTAAAGGGTTGTGCTGCAGCCTTTCCCGGGGACGGGGGATGCCGATGGGAGCTTTCTCGCCTCCCTCTTTTCGTGGAGCGAGCAAAGACCGGCGATGCCTGCGCCTCCGGGAAACGTGGCGAGGTTGGGCAATGGGTTCAAGTGCAGCTGGGGGAAGGGACTCTCCCACGCATGAACATGCCGAGCGGGTGGGAATGAGCATTGTTTCCATAGGGAAACAGGCTAAATACGCCCGCATCCCTGCGTGCCCCCGGGGGGTTGGAGCACCACCCAGCCTGAGCCCTCCGCTTTGGCTGATTCAATGTTCCCACCGGTGCAAGAGCTTTCATCCTCCCTCTGCTTTCATCCTCCCTCCGCACCGGCTTCCAGGCTGCACCCTGACCGGAGGAGAAAGGTCTCTGGGGCAGTGCGGTGTTGGCCCTGCCCAGGTGCAAGCAGCCTCAGCCTATGGCCAGCAAGGCCTGGCTTGGGCCGGGCATTATTCCCCTTGGCTCAGAAAGGCATTTCCTTGCCCTGCCCTGGCTCTTCTTGCTGGTCAGTGAGGAAGTGGGGTCACTTCACACCCAGGTCAGCAGCTCGGGATTGGAACTGAGATGCCACAACCCAGCACAGGGCTCTCCTCCTCGCCCCATCCCCATGAACAGGGACCAGAATTCCCCCCCGCCCCCGAGCAGCAGGAAACCAGCAAACCCCATGCTCAGAGGATAAGCTGGCCTGGGAGTGGGCGGTGGGAGGAGAATTTAGCAAATTCCCACTCTTGCCTCCTGATCTGAAGAGGAAGATTTATCCCTAGGGCTAGATATCTTGAAAGGAGAAGGCGCCTGAGGTTTCTTGCATGCTGGGGAGGGGAGCAGGGCTGTGTCTGCCCGTGGAGAGCGTGAGGAGGAGTGTGACAGTCCCCTGTACAGCTGTCCTTCATGCGAGGTCATGCAGTGAACTTCAGTGCATCTGGAGGAGTACAGAGAGCAGCCTGTGCTGGGTCTCCTCCCACAATAACCATGTCTTGCTGGAGAGGGGGTTTCTTGGAGTGCAATGGGGAGGTCAGGCTGGTGTGAACTAGCAGCAAATTGATGGCTAACTCCTTCCAGCAAGCAGTATGGAAAGCAGGGAGTGTTATCCCACCCTCTGCTTTTGGGTTGGCTCCCCGGGCATCTCTGACAGCTGCAGTTCTGCACGAGGCAGAGAAAAATGGGGAACCCCCCACCAGGGGTTTCCAGCTCTCCTCCTCCTCCTCCGTCGTCTCCCTGCCAAGGCCAGATGCTTTAGCAGTGCGTGCAGAAAAGTCCATTGTAGGCAGTTTTTTAAATAACTTGCCTAGAAAGGAAATTTCTGTGCTTGGGAGCTGGCTCCTACCCCAATCCGGGCACATCCCTGCTATTTTTTATTTAAATCCAGCTTGAGGAGCATGAGGAGGGGGTGGGAGGGCTGGTGTTGGGTCTTTACAAATCTTTGACCCTTTTTTTTCTGTCGTCTGGAGTGAGAGGTGTCACATGCTGAAATCCTGGCTGGAGTTTTCCCAGGCTCCTTCCTCGGATGTTTCTATGGCTGCTCTGGCTGTGGGACCGGAGACAGGGGTCCCAGGAGACTGTGGGGTCACCCGTGGGCGGGCAAGTGACTCCCAGGGTACCGGATGCTGAGGATCGGGCGCTGTGCTTAAAAATGATCCCTGGGGAGCGCATGGATTTCTGTCACTGCTTGCTGATGCTGGGCACAGGATGTGCTTCTGAAAGAGTCCATGGGCATCTGCAGCCTGCAGGCTGCCTGTGTGTGCCCTGCAGTGGGTTTTCTCCCTTTCCCCCCATCGTGGCCTTATTTCCTTGCCTGGCAAAATATTTGCGTCCTGTGTAGGGGAAATCCAGTGGCTTTTGGCGGCCAGTATCATACAGACAGGAATGTCTTGGCACACAGGGCTTTCCATTAGGAAAACAGATGTTTCTGCAGCAACTGAGGTTTGCAAAGAGCTTCCCCTGTCTCGGAGGGGCAGGAGTTGGTGAGGCAAATGGTGTGATCAGCGGTGCCTGTCCTCCTTGTCCTCCCATTTTGGGAGGACAAGATCCAGATCCTGACATGTGATATTGTCACCAGGCTTGGTTCAGACCCTAGGAGGTGAGAAGTAAAGGCATGGGGGTGAGAAGTAAAGGCATGAAGGGACCAGCCTGGGGAAGTGCTGGTGGTCCAGCCAGACAGTTGCACTGAGCAATCAATGCCTGATCCTCTTGCCCTGCCAGCAGCCTCCCAGCTCTTGGAGGATGCTCTGGGATCAGATCTGCATCCAATACCTCCAGTTCCTTGCTTACTCCTTGTTCCCATAGAAGATAGCAACACAAGTGCCCTGGATTTATTTCCCTGAGGGGGTTGGTGGCTGGTGGGAGCCATAAGTTGTTGGTCACCAATGGCCGTGTCCCCAGGTCTTGGACAGGGCCCCCTGGGATGGTTCCCTGCAGGATGTTCTCCCATATCATGCTTTTCATCAAGCAGCTTAGGAGACCTGTGGCCACCACAGTGCCATCTCTGTTGGGCTGGGACACGAGGCCCCTGGGTCACCTCAACCCCCCTGTGCTCTCTGTGTGCCCCCCAGGCGTACCTGCGAGCGGTGGACGTGAAGATCCTGCAGCAGCTGGTGGTGGTGAACGAGGGCATCGAGGCGGTCAAGTGGCTGCTGGAGGAGCGGAGCACCCTGACCAGCCGCTGCAGCAGCCTGGCCAGCAGCCAGTACAGCCTGGTGGAGAGCCAGGAGGCCTCACGGCGGGGCAGCTGGGACAGCCTGCAGGACCCCAACGACAGGCTGGACAGCATCTCCGTGGGCAGCTACCTGGACACCTTGGCTGATGACATGGATGAGTACTCCCACAACGCTGCCGAAACCGCCGCTGCGGCCACATCGGGCAGAGCCCTGGCCAGGGCAGAGCAGGACTGGGTCAGGATCGACCTCGAGAGGGGTCTTGAAAAGCAAGAGAAGGACACGGAGGAGCACGAGTGGCCCCACGTGGATCTCTCCCCACCTGGGTTGCCCCAGGATCACCGGTTTGCTAAGGAGCCCCAGGTGGCCAATGGGTGTTTGGTCCAGCAGTCCCCCTCTCTGGAACCAGACAGAGACACCAAATCACCACCAGGGGCCAGGGAGAGGCTGGGGAAGGGAAATCCAGATGGGAAGGCTTGGAAAGCTGAGGCTGACCTTGAGAACTGCAAACTCAACAGCAAACTGCACCTGGAGTACGATGCCCACTGGCGCTGGCTCCAGTCACAGGATGATGTGACATTCTTATAGCCCGTGGCTTTGCCTTCCCAGTCCAGCTCTCCCAGCTGCCCACTCTGCTTCACTTCTCTGTGCTTGGGAGAGCTGGGGTGGCTGGAAGGGGGGGCCAGGCTGGCTTGGTGGGTTGCACTGTTCCTCTGATGGCCCAAACAGCATTTGGTGATGCAGCCATAGGGGACTGGGTGCCTGCCCTGCAGCACATTTCTGGGAGAGGAGGGGTAAAGTGAGTCCTGGTAGATTTAATCCTTTGCTCTAG
Source organism: Hypocryptadius cinnamomeus (assembly GCA_013400635.1). Lineage (NCBI taxonomy): Eukaryota > Metazoa > Chordata > Aves > Passeriformes > Zosteropidae > Hypocryptadius > Hypocryptadius cinnamomeus. The sequence continues at coordinate 132,437 of VYZP01041962.1, read as the reverse complement.
GGTGTTGCTTGCAGGTGGCTGGACGCCCCTCTATTGTCCTTGGTGGTGGTGGTGGTGGTGGGGGAACCTGAAACAGTGGTGTTCCTGGGATCTCTCCCTCTAATCTTCAGCTTTGTTTTTGCTGGGGGGACCCTTCCCCCAAAATTACTACCCTGAGGGGACAGGAGACACTGCCATGCAGCCACAGCTTGGTGGCACCAGCATGCTCGGTGTGGGGCAGGACCATCAGCAGGGCATCCCTGTTGGATCTGCTCATTTCCATCATTGTCTTCAAGGCCAGTGTCCATCCAGGGCAGAGCAGACCTGGGATTTGGCCCCAGCACGTGGTGGATGCTAAAAATCCCTTCCCTGCAGGTGAAGCCCTGCCTGGTTTAGATGTCTCTGTGAAGCCAGTCTGAGGTGGGGCTGGGGAGCCTCTGTCTGTGCTCTGCAGAGGAAGGATGATGGTGCAGGCTTCCCCGTGTGATGACATGAGAACAACAAAGCACGGGGTGGCAAATGGAAATCCAATTCTCCCAGTTTGTTCCTGGACTGTCTTCCACCTTGGGAGCAGTCCTGCAGGATCCCTGGGATGTGGCAGCACACGGGCAGCCTGGCAGAGCCTGCAGGGCCCAGACTCAGAGAGGCTCCTGCTCTCCCCTGACACGGTGGGATGGTGGGGAAGGCTGGGTTTCTCTGTCTGTGGGATGAATGGTGCCAGGTCTCTGCCTTCTACCAGCAACCAGAAACATGAGGCTGCTTTGTCGGGGTGGATTTGCAGTGACTCTGCCCTGGAGACATCTCTGTCTTTAGCCTTGGCTTCTGCCTGTGCCTTTTGCTGTCCCCACCACGCCTCCCAGCACGCCCCTCGCTGGCTTGTAAAGCATGGCTTGCAGCTGGAGCTGTGTGAGAGCTTGGGCAGGACCTTCTGCCTTCACCAGATGATGCAGGAAAGGAGCCAAGCTCTTCCACATTTGTGGATAATCCTGGAGTGTCCTGACTTCAGAACCCATGGGTACATCTGTCCCCAGCCAAGTGCTGTGACAGCTTTGCTCTCACCCTCGTGCTGTTGTTCCCTTGCCTGCGTGGGTCACAGGTTGGATCTGTCCGTGCTGGGATGGCAGGAGTGAGGACATTGTCTCGGGATGTCAGTGGGAAGCTAAGAGAGAGGGAGGTGACTGGCTGTGACTCTCCAGATGAGAGATGTGAGCTGGCTGTGGTTAGGAAGGTGGTTGGGTGCACAACAAGTTCAGCTTGGTGTCTCTGAAGCAGCACCTTCAGTGGAAATTACCCTCTGTTCTGAGAGCCCCAAGCACCCTCCCTTCCCCTGCAGATCATCAGAACCTCCCTGGATGGATGCGGAGAGCAGGACAATACCCAAAATTCTCAGAGATGGTACCTGCTGAGGACTTGGGCGAATCCCAGCAAACTGGGAGTAGGTTCCCTTATGCAACAAGCATCCATCTGCCTGCCCTGGAGCAGCTGTGCTTGCCTTGCCATTGCCTGTGAGTAGCTTGTGGCTCCTTGCTGACACTGAGCCACGGTGTCCCCAAGGCTGGCTGTCCCCTGCTTTCCTGCTAACCCTGCATGCAATGAATCAGCTGAGAGTCCCTGGGGGAGACAGGGTAAGTCCTTTGGCACTGTTAAAATAATTCTCAACAAAAAATAGCTGCTTAATAAATGTTTGTGTTTCTCCCAGGCCACGCTGTCGGTGCTTTGCTGAGCTCACCGGTGTTCCTAGGGAAAGGGGAGAGGCTGTGGGGTGGAATGCCCTGGAGCCTCTGGCAGCCCTGCAGAAGGGCAGGTTTAGCCCCAGCCCTGAAACAGGCACAGTCCGAGTGTCTGGACATCTGTGCCTTCTAACATCAGTGCTAAAAGTCACTTTTCCTGAAGCAGCTGGGTACCAGGGCACATCTGCTGGGAGCAAGGGTGACTGTATTGATCTCAGCTGGACTATGTGTCAAACAGCACCTTCACCCTTCAGCCCTGTATTTCCAAGGAAGATCATTTTAGGTGTTTGCCAGCTCTGTTAGCTGTGCTGGAGTCTTTGCTTCCTGTGTTCTGCAGTGGCAGCTTTGGCTCCCATGGCTTCCTCCACCCAGGAGGTGCAGCGTGGATCTGGGTGTAGAGCAGAGACTTCTCCAGCCCAGCTGGGGTGGGAGCAGCACAGCTCTGATATCAGGCTGTTGGGATTTGCTCCTGGGTGGATCCCTTTAAAACCACTAGAGCCAGTGCTCATGCAAACATCAGCTTTTCCAAAGCAAATGCAATCGGCTTATGCAGCCCTGCCATCCCAGCCTCAGCATCCCTTCCGGATCACGGCCTTGACACCGTGAGCGTTTGCAAATGGAGACTTGGATGCTGGAGCCAGCAGGACTCAGCAGGATTTCCCCAGTTTCTACTGGGCTGAGGTAAAAAATAGAATAATGAAGAATACCTTAGAGATAAAATTCCCAGCCTACTCCTCTTACAAACCTAGACCTCAGCAGTTGGATAACCCTGTATTGCTGCAGAACTTTTGCTGGGGCTTCCCTGGCCATGGACTCTTCAGCATGGCTTCCATCAGCTCAAAGTGCCCATAGTCACAAAATCTGTGTACCCCCAAATCCCAGCCCTTGGAGCTGGAGGGGTGGATGGGACCTCGTGGTTGTCTCCCTGCTCTGTCTCTGGGCTGCCTGGATGAAGGATCCCAGGCATGTGCAGAGCCAATGTCCCAAACCTCCCCTGGGGAAACACCCAGGGACCTGCATCTGGCTGAAAGGTGGGTGCAGCAATGGGGTGCAGAGCACCTATGGGTAGGAAACAGCCCACTGCACGGATCCAAGCCTTCCTCCTGGTCTGCCTGGCCCTGGCCCTGCTTGCTGCTGCCCTTGAGCTGCTCTTGGGCTGTTCAGTGCTGGTATCAGGTAAGAAAACAAGCAGATAAAGCAGGCGGGATCCCAGCCGTGCCAGAAAACACCCACCTCTGTTACAATAAAAACACTAGCCAGCCAATTTTTTTTCCAGATATACACAGAGATTAGAGTGCCTTAACGAGGCAGTAAAACACTTCAATAGCTCTCCTTGCTTGTTATTAAAATGTCCCCTGGGCTTTCCCTTGCCTGCGTGCGGCTCAGCTCCAAAAGGGCCTGTCCCCAGAGCAGTGCAGCCATTTAAGCAATTTCTGTTAGTTCCTGTGGGGAGGAAGCACGAAAATATCCTTTTCTCAGGGGAAAAAGAGCACGGTCCTCATGGTCAGAAGGGAGGTGGCTGAACTCCGTGGCCTTTGGTCTGGTGGCCCTGTGGGCCCACACCACCCCATGGGCTCGCTGGCATGGGGAGCATCACTGTGGGGTAACCCTGGGAGTGGGAGCAGGGGGTGTGTGGGTGCAAGCACAGCCTTGGGGTGATCACAGTGCCCCCACCCTCCTCTTACTTGGAGATTGACCCAGTTATCTGTAACCCTTTCTGGGGAGCAGTGCTGTGAGCAGAGCTCTGGTTTTCCACTGCCTGAGCCACTGCAGACAGTGTGGGGCAGGAGAGGTCAACAAATGGGACAGGAAAGGCTAAATGTAGCCCCCAACCCCTGCTCTCAGCCCACCCTGTTTTGGCAGTGGGGTGTTCTGATGGTCTCCTGGGCAAGGCTGAAGTGTTGGTGCTGGTTGCAGCAAAGTGGTGATCCCCAGGAAGAGCTCCATGATGCCAAAGCTGCCTCCGATTTAGGACAATTGAATTCAGTCCACTCCTTTGGGGCATGGCACCCAGGCTGGCCCCATCAGCCAGCTCTCCTCCAGCCAGCACTCTGCACCCAGCCTGCTCCCCACAGTGCCCAGGAACCCCCAGTGCTGGGTTAAAACAGCCCAGTGTAACATTATTGTGTCCTGAGTTTCCAGCTGGCTTCCAGCTTTTCCTTCCCACTGCCCCAGGTTCACAGGTCTCCAAAGAACCTCCTACAGGTTATGTGCAAAGAGGAGAACGAGAGACATCCCCCTCCCTGTGCCTGTCTTCTGCTGGACCTGTACAACACCCTGGAGAAGCCACACTGGACAGGGGATGCTCTGCCCAGGGAAGCTCAGACACCAGCTGGGGTCTCCTGGTAACCTCCTGCCTCCTCTCCACCTTTGGGAACCCCCTCCTGAGATTCTTGGTGTCTGCAGCTCAGTGAGTGTGAGGCTGCTGAACAGGGGTACAAAGTCAAAGCGTGAGCCAGGAACGAGCTGAGCCTTTGGGAAATGCCTCCCCAGGCTGTTTGTTCCCTGCCAGGGGCTGGCAGCAGGCCAGGCCTTTGCTTTGGAGAATAATCCGCTGGTTTTAGAGCTTCCCAGCACTCCTTGGGAGTGAAAAACAAGTGTGACTGCTCAGGGCCTCATGGGTGTGTGGGCATGGGTGGGTGACAAGGACAGGCTCAGGATTTCAATCCCTGCCTGTTCCAGCCCAGCTGGGGGCACAGCTGTCCCCTTCCTCCTTGCTGGGTGCTGGGCACCCACCCTGGCTCATCAGCATCCCTGATATGCCACCTTCTTCCCACTNTCTGTGGGGTGTTTAAAGGGAAAATTACAGCAAATGTATTGCAAAGAAGCTGTGGGAGACAGGGGCCAGACCTCCAGCAGGACAAAGTGGTTTTAGACAGGATTTGCCAGGCTGCCCTCTCCTGAGACCCTCTGATCTGGGGTGGGTGGGCAGAGAAAATTTCATCTGCCCAAGCATGAGCAGTGAAACAGAAACAGTAAAAGGTCAAGAGCTGTATGGGGTTCCTCCTGGCAGGGTGCAAAGTCAGGGGGACTTTTGGCTGGAGAGAAGTAAAAGTGGAGCAGCTGGAGAGAGAAATGGCAATGGGAACAAACAGCTGCAGTGCTCGTGCCCTCCCTTGGTGGCTGTGGTCCTGGGGTGGTGACAGGGACTGGGGCTGGGTGGAAGGACAGCACTGACCAGCAGGACAGAGACAGGAGGTGAAATATGCCTCTCCCAGAACCTGCTCCTGCCCCACACCAAACCTTCCACTGCCCCACTACACATCCCTTTTCCTCAGTCCTTTCATGCCCAGGGATGAAGCCTGGATGGCTCAAATGCCATCTGTGGCTTCACAGGCACAGGCTGGGTGAGGGAAACCAGGCACCCCAACACCAAAATGATCCTGACAAAATGCTGAAGCTCACATCCTGGGGGTTGCATCCAAGGAAAGGCTTCATCTACCTTTAAAGCTCATCACCTGCCTTGTGAAAGACTTTGCTCCTGGGCTGAAGGGCCAGGAGCCCCTTCCTTGCTCCCTCCCTGCCTCAGTTTCCCTTTTGTAAAGTTGGGGGAGATAGAAAGGAAAGAAACCCCCAGTCTCGTCTTGTGCCTGAGGACTTTCTTGTGGCTGTGCTGTGGGGTTGCTTCCTGTTCCACAAGTTTTGGAGGAGAGCAGGGAGGCCAGGCAGTTGTTCTGGTGCTCATCCATCTGTCTCTGTCTGTCTGTCTGCCTGTCCCTCCTTGTCAGAGTGCAGCACCTGTGGCTGTCCCACACCTTCTGAAAAGGGTCTTGAGTCCAGAACCACCCCCAGCTGAGGTCTGTGCACTAGGAGAGGGGCAATGCTGGGAGCCAAAGGGTTTTGAGGCAGTTTTTGGGCAGCAGCCCCTGTTTTGGAGGCTCAGCTCTGTCTCGGGGCAGGAGGTGCAGGCAGTGTGAGCAGCAGGGATTATGGCTGCTATAAAAAGCAGCAGCATCTCTCCTCTCTGCTCCCTAAGGCGCTTAGGGGAGGAAGGAGGGAATTAAAGAGCAAGCTTCTGCACTAAAGAGGTGCAGGGATGGGAGCAGTCAGAATAGCCTGGCACATTCATGAGAGCCCCCCCCTTCTCAGCATCCCCAAAAATCCTCTCCTGGGCAAAGAAGCCCCGCCATGCTCTTCTTGGGTCCCTGCTGTTGGATCACCAGAAACTTGTCCCCTGCTCAGAGGTTGTAGGGGGCAAGGAGAGGGCTGAGGAGGACAGCTGAGCCTGCAGAGGGGCCCTGGTGGGCAAGAAAAGCACACGAGGATGCTGTAGCATTTGCATGCCCCAAACAAAAACATGGAGCACTCCCCCATCCTCACAGCCTCACTCATCTGTCCTGCCACTCTGCTTCAAAGGTCCTCTGAGGGTACTGGTGATGTCCTCCAAAATGCAGTCAGCTGCATGGATGCATGGCTGGACAGAAAAACACTGTTTTGGAGGTTTTGGAGGGACAGGGGTTGTTGCAGCCAAAAGCCATGCTCTGCCTCCAGTGTCTGGAGGCAAAAAGGCTCCGTGGTCTTGGGACTCTCTGACAGGCTCACAGTCAGCCTCAGAGCTCAGCACTAGTGTGGGCTCTGGTGACTTGTCTGGGGACAAAGCAGGGGGAAGGCAGGTGCCAGATGACGGCAGTGATGCAGGGGTAGGGGGATGTGAAGAAAGGTGGTGTGGGGAGCAGCTGTCCTCTGTGGTATTCCCCCGCTCGTGGCAGGCTCCGGTGGGGTCAGTTCCAAAGGCAGCCCCGGGGTCCTGCAGAGCTCCGCTGCCAGCCCTGGTTCGGGGCGCTGCCCAGGTGTGACCCCGCAGCTCACGGACATGGTTGGTGTTTCCCGTCCCCGCGGACACTGCCGCAACATCACCCAGTGCTTGGTCAGTCCTGGAGGTGGACACAGCAGCAGGATCCCCCCTGGCACCCCTGCAAATGCGGGATTTCCGAGGGGCCGGGCGGAGGGGGCTCGGGGCGCTCCCTCGCCAGCCCTCCCCGGACGGCGCAGGCCGGCGGGCCCGGCTCCGGTGGCCACAGGAGGGAGCTGGGCTCCTTCCTTCTGCTCCCGCTCCGAGCACAGTGGCCTCGGGCGGGTGACAGCCACGCCAGCCCTGGGTGCGAGTCGCTGCTTGGTGCAGGAGCATCTCCTGGGGTCAAACCGGGTCATGTGGGACCCCAAACGCCTCAGGAAGGGAGCGAGAGCCCGGCTGGAGTGGAGGTGGCTGCCTCCATGCTCAGGGAAACCTCCAGCTTGTTCCCAGCAGCTGATGGGTGACGGGGCTGCAGTGCAGAGCAGTCACTGGGCTGATGCTGTGGCCGTGGGGGCACCGGTTGTGCCCAGGGAGTGGCATGTCCCCGTGGTGAGCAGTGCCACTGTGAGACACAGCGTGTCACTGTCCCTCCCGGGCGGTGGCCAGAGGCACCTGGGTGACCCCGATGTGCAGCCTGCTGATGCTGACAGAGCAGGGGAGCAAGCAAACCAGCCCCTCCCTGTACAACCTGCTGTCCCCGGGAATCTGGACCTTCCCAGTTTCCCCAGCCCACAGCCAGCTGTGGTGCTGCAGGGGGTTATTCCCAGGGGTTGACAGGCACTGGGGGGATCATGCCCCAGCATCCCCCTCGTGCTGTCCAGCTCTCCATCCCTGTCCGTCTCCCCTCCACAGCCTCAGCAGCACAGGGGAAGCCTGGCAGGTGCCAGAGCAGCCACGCTACAAACCCGGGATTAAAAAAAACAGAGAAAAATGACGGTGGCAGAACACAGAACACTGTCAGATCGGAAATGGTTAATTACGGGGGGAGGTCTGAGGTACTGTCCTCCCGCCTTTGCTCGGTGAAAAGCCGACAAAGCCCCAGCCCAGCGTGGGACTGCTGGTAATGGCTCTCATTAAAGCCCTTGGAGCAGGAGTTCGAAACCACATCCATTTTCCTTAACCACTTTCAGAAGGGGAAAATGCTGTTCTGGCCCTTGCTGTTTGTGCTGGGTACTGCAGCTGGGAAAAGGCAGGACTTGTCTCCCTGAATGCAGAGGCACAAGTCTGGACCATGGCCTTTTCTCAGGACTGGCTCTGTGGCACATCAGCATAACCTTTTCTTTTAAGTTCAGAGAAGATGTGGAGAGTAAAGGGGTCTTCATAAAGGAGAGGCACAAGGAATGAGCTTGGTCCCAGTGCCTCCACTCTGCTACACAGACAAATTATGGATCCTGGTTTAAAACCCTTATTGGGGTAAGAACTGATCTTAAAACAGCAATGAAGCCATCAGGATGCTCCTTTTCCCACATGATTTGGGAACTTCCCCATAGCCCCTTAAACAGTGAGGAGCAGGAATCTGCCTGGAGTTACAAATGGGAAAGAACATCTTTGGGCACAGAGAAGGGCAGTTTTGGTTGGTGGTTCTCTGGCTGGGAAGAGGAAGGTATCCAGGGAGAATAGAGAGAGGTGTCCCTGCTCCATCAGTGCACGTGGGGCTGACCCCAGCACAGAGCCAGCACACCTTGGGGTGGCAGGAAGTCTGGGGGTGATGTAGGAGGTGGTCACACTGGGATGAATCTGAGGGATCCAGACATACAAGGGCTATTTTCCCCCATGGAGAGTTTGGATTTCATGCAGATGAATCCCTGTCCTCCTCTCCAGCAACATTCCTGAGAAAAAGGGATTGTACCTGGTCCCAACAGGGCTGCTCCCTGTCAGGGGGTGCTGGGCTCAAGCAGAGATGTGGTGGAGGGAATGTGATGGCCCTGGCTTGGCTACAGGCCTACAGGAATAAGGCTCCCTGGGAAGTTTGGGCTGTCACCCTGCTGCCCCAGAGCCACAGGATACACTTGGTGAAAAGGGCTGTGAGCTGGAGCTGCAAAGCTAAAGGCAGGAGTGATGGCCCAGGCAGATCACCAATGTACTGGGGGGTTTGGCCCCTACTGACCTTTCTGTGCCTTTCTGCAGCTCCCAGCTCCTTGCTGTGTCCTGGGCCTGTCCCCAGAAATGCAGTCAATCACATTTCTCTGCAGCCTCCTTGTCTCCTTTGCCCTTTTCCCCACCCCATTCCCACGCCACTGGACAGCCACACGCCAAAGGACTGCCCGGCCTCTCTGCAGCTCATTTCCCTTGCAAGCTTTGTCTGGTGGGTGTATTTTGCATTTGCTTTTTCTTTTTTGCTATTCACAGGGAACAAAGAGGGGGTCACAAACCCAAGGGCAGGTGTCAGGACAGGGCTGACAAGCCTGGGAGAAGGGGTGATGCCACCCACCCCCGCAAGGTCCTTCCAGGTTGGTAAAACCAGGGGGAGAAGGGCTTTGCTCCACGGCGCCGGCTCTGCCCATCCCTTCCTCTCCCTGCCCGGCCCTGCAAGGCTATCGGGGCACTGTTTCACTGCTCCATCCTTCTGCTCCATCCCTCCTCTCCATCGTGCTGCTCCATCCCGCTGCTCCATCCCCCCTGGCCCGGACGTGGCGCCGGTCACGTCTGCTGTGGCAGGTGGCAAGTCTCGCTGATGGCAATGACCACGTCCTGGGGCTGCCGCTCCCGGTGCCGCGGCGCCTCGGGCATCTCGCTCATCTCGTTGACGCTGTTGCTGATGCAGTTGATGTCGCTCTTGTTGCTGTTGTCATCCGGGTTGGGGCCAAAGATCCAGTCTGGAGGAGGGAAAAGCACAAAACAAGCCCCTGGTTACCTCCAGCTGTTTGTCCAGAGCTCAAGGCTCTGAAATTGCTTGAAAACTGCCGCCTCCAGCTACACCCTAGTTCTGGGTGCTTCCCCTCCAGGAGTGTCTCCCTTGCCCATCCCTGCCCCTTATCTCCACTCCCCTGGGATCTCTGCTCTTCCCAGCTCTGGGCTGGTTTTCAGGCTGCCGGTTTCTGGAAGCCCTCCCGGCTTAGGCAGATGAAATCACCCTGTTAATCCCAAAAATGAGAGTGAAGTGCCCCCAAAGTGAAGTGTGCATCTGGGGTCTCTAGCAATCTATTTCCTAAAGTGGGATTTTGCTGTCAGACGGAGTAAGTGATTAAATAACTATGTATCATCCAAATGGGGCTGGAGACGTGGCTGGGACATGGCTTTTCTGCCTTGAGAGTACACTACAGCCATGCCAGGGCCTCAAACCCTCCATGGCAGTTTCGGGGCTGTGCTTCTCGCTGGTCACCAGAGCACCAGGACCTGGCTCTGAGCTGATCCAGCCACTGCCACAACCCTGGGGGTGACTGATGCCCCTCCAAAATACAGTGTCACTGCTGGATGACAGCGTGACTGGAACATCCCCTGCAGCACAAGGGAGTGCAGCTGAGTGAAAGCAGGCAGTGCTGCTTCCCCAACTGCTGTCTTCTAAAAAACTTGGCTGTTTGGGCAGTTAGAGGCCACGGCCCACTGAGATGGGAAGGCACCAGCAATGAGGATACCAAAGCTGGGGAAACCCAGGTGAGGGGACAGTAGCCCCAAGAAACTGTGGCTGTGGGCAGTGGAGCACCAGCACTCCTCTGCTTTAGCTCTGCTACCAAAATAAAGCAGAAGTGGCTATCAGGAGGCAGACAAAAGGACCAGCCTGGTTTTGTTGTTCCTGGGGAACTCTTCTTATTTGCCACTGGATCTCACAGAATACAACTTCTCTCCTTTGTGCTGTGGGGTATTTTCTGTCCCCACAGGACATTCCAATTATGGCTCTTCAGTAGAGGACACAGGCTTCCTGATGGAGCAGGGACACAGAAATGCCATTCCAGTGAGATGATGTCTTTCTCATGGGCTGTGGAAAAAAGTTTTGCAGCAAAACTAGGACTGAATAATGGCAAATGCCAGGGTGGGATGCCAGGAGTGAAGTGAATGGAAGATCTCATTTCTCAGCTCACCAGTGGTGGCCAGACATTTCTTCAGGTGTGAGCAGAGAGACAGGAATTACCCGTGGGTCTCTCTGTGCTCAGTGTGAGCACTGGAAGTCAAATTTTGGGCTTTTTATGAAAGACCCAAAGTTTCTCCTTTTTTTTTTTTTTTTCTTTTTCTTTTAAGAAAAGTCAAAAGTTTTGTTGCTTTTGCAATGCAATATTTGAATTTTTCTCCAGCCTGAATCCATTTAGCCACAGCATCCCCAAGAGAGCAGAGCATGACTTTCAGGATGATGCTCATGCTCTGGAGCCAGGGTAGGTGACCACCCTGCCAGGGGAACTGGACAGGGAGAGGAGGAGGTTGTGTCCCACTCCTAGCATGGGCTGGCTGGAGGAGGGGGCTGTCTCCAAGGAGGGTAGAGCTGCCACCACACTGGGCACAGGCAACATATCCAGAGAGTGACTGTTTTTCCTTGGTTTTCCTATTTTCTTTACCTTCATCACTGTGCTAGCAGGGTTTGGTGGTTGTGCGACAGGAAAGGCAGGAGGAGAACCACCACAGCTCCCTCAGCCACCACAGTGCTGGCAAGAGGGATTGGGAAACTCAGCAAAGAAGTGATCCAAAGGTTTTGGGGAGCCCTGCATCTGCCCTGAGTCCCAGCCAGGACATTTAACTTTCACTTGCATAACCCACCTGAGGCTGGTCTCCCCATCACAACCCTTCCCCAAGGAAAATCAGCCAAGCCTGGAAGGATCATTTAGGGCTTTTTTCTTTTATAGCTTTGATTTTGCTTGGCTTTACTGGGTTTAGACTAAAGGCCAAACACTCCACCACCTTCTTTGTGGTCTGGTCCATCCCAGACAGAGCCTCTTGTCCCCAAGACCTTGCAGGCTCCTGCAGCCCCCACGCAGCTGCTTGCCGTGAGGAGAATCCGAAGGCAGTAACAAGATTGCCTCCTACAAATACTATTAAAGTTCTCAGCTTGCTTTCCTTGACGTCAGCCGTAAAACTCCAGTGGGAGCAGCAGGAAGGAAGGGGAATAATCTGTAGAAAAAGGGGTGATGAGTCCTCAAATATCCCAGGAGCCACTGGTTAAGGATTGCTGTGTGCAACGAGAAGCAAAGAGCGCTGCATGCCTGTGAGTAGAGGTAAGTGGCATCTGGTGGCCAGATGATGAACCCCTGGTGACATTTGTGGGCACAAGAAGAAGCAAGAGCTGGATGAGGCACTGTGGTAAAGGCAGAGAAATGCAGGGGATGGGTGTGTTGGGAGAGCACCAAGGGCACCAGCAAAAGCCATTTGCATGGGAGAAGTGTCACGGAGCATCGTCACCAAAGGGGATGTGGCTGGCTGGGGTGCCCGGGGAAGGTGGCTGGTGTGGCTGCCACAGTCCAGCTCCTGGGTGAGAGCAGGCTGGATTGTGCGTGCTAATCCGAACCACTGCTTCCCTGGGAATTATTTCTGGAGCCTGCTGGATCTAATTACCCAGTAATCTGCAGGAAGATGTAATTAGGCTGTCATTAGAGGGTATTTACTGCGATGCCTTTATGATTTGACTGTGTAAGTAAGGAGTGAAGTAATTACACAATTACATGTTATTTGTGGCCATTTATGGCCTGTAACTTCAGCGTGTTGCCATGTGTGGAAGAGGGGAGCGAGGCCCCGTGGAGCTGGCAGAGGATCTCCTGCCAGCAGGACCCTGGAGAAACAACCATAAAAATGTCAGCGCCCTCATGTCCCCTGCCAGGCACCGCCAGCTCCGTCCCAGCCAGGCTCCATCCTCCCCAGCTTCTCCCTCTGGCTCCTCTCAGTTTGAGGGTGAGGAACCAAGGTCTCCCAGGGTCACCCATGGCATGTCTGAGGAGGGATGAGGGAGAAGAGAGAGGGGACCTGCACATCTTTGGCGTCAATGGGATTAAACCTCGCTCTGATGCGGAAGGAACTTGGCAGGGGATGGGAGGCACAACCTCATGTCATGTGCCAACACAGGCTGGAAACCTTGGATAATGAACCCTGCACAGGGGTGTAATCGGGTAAGGGGGGTGGCCAAGGGCTGGGAGCCAAGGGGTGGTGGCCAGCCAAAGGGAGCTGCAGCCCTCAGCACCATGTCAGGTATTTGTCTCTCACTCCATCCCTTACAGCTGGCAGGGGGGATGCATGAGCCACAAAAAATAGACACAGCGAGGAAAACAAAATTCTCTTTTGGATCTAAGTCCACATATGGGTTCACACAATCTCCAGCCAGAAGGTGAGCAAAATTAGGCTGAACCTAATGACACCTAATGGATCTGGGACAGCTACAGGCAGAGCTGGGATGAGGAGGGATCACACAGTGTGCTCCTGGGGCAGTGGCACATCCACACCCAGGACAGCCACACTTTGGAGATAAGAAAAAGCATTGCCTGTCCCTACCCAGCCACTGGAAGGAGCTCGTAACACATGCTGCAAAATCCAGGGCATGCCCACGGGTGCGTATGTGAATGTCTTGGATAAAAGAGAGGAAAAAAGTGACTTTCTCAGCCAGGCTGGGGAGCAGCATCTAACCCAGAGACACCTCTTCCTGCTGGTCAGGTGCTGCTGAGGCTCAGTGTGCCTGCTGGGGTCTGCAGGGCCAGTGGAGAGGTGGGAAGTGCTGAGGTGGGGTGAGATCAATACAGAGCGATTGATCCAAAGCAGCTGGAGAGAGGAGATAGAGCAGACTGGGCAAATCAGGAGCTGTGGAATAGCAACTCTGTTATTATTATAATTATCCCCAAGTAGCAGAGTGATGTGGCACAAAATGCTCCCTGTCTCTGTTCCAGTCTTTGACAGCACCCCTGGAAGCAGGACCCCTGGGGTATGCTGTATTTTTGGGGACAGAAAACACTGGGGTTGCCCAGATGTCACAGCGTGCCCTTCTTGTAGCAGCAGCACGAGGGCTGGTCCTTGCTCAGAAACCCCTGACAGTGCAGGCAGCAAGGAGCAGCCTCCTGTTGTCTGGGTGCAGAAGGGCACAGGGTTGCCATGTGCCCAGTGTCACCCCAAGGGGGTGGCTCGGTCCCCTGCATTCATTGGTGGCAGGGTAGGATGTGTATGAGGCATTTCAGCTGCTGAAAAAGAGACATCCCAGGCAGAAGAGCAGAAGGGGGTGGGAGAAAGGGATGAAATTTAAATGCAGCCTGGTGAGTGAGACATTCACAGTCCCTGTAGAGATGGAAACAGGAAAGGAAGGGGCAACATGTTCGATGAACAATCAAACTCGTGCTCCAGTTTTGCTTTAAATGGAGCTGGGTGTGAAAGCAGCTGCTAAAAAAGCTCTTTTCCCATCAGCAGAAGCAGAAGCACCTCTTTCTTTGAAACAAGTCCTGACCCAGCAATCACATTGTGCTCTGCAGCCAGGCAGGGCCAGCTCTGGCCGGAGCATTCCCGATGGACATGAGTTCAAGGGTATCCCTCGTGTCTTTGACATGATGCAGCAGTCACAGCTGGACGTTGTAGCTGTCTCATTTGCTGGACAGACTCTACTTATTCATTAGCAAAATCAACAGATAACACTCAGGTTTGTTCTGATGGAAAATCTGTGTCCGCCCCTGGCAACAGTAATTGGTTAGAAACCCCCTCCTTTCCCCCTCAGATTCACTTCTTTCTAAATTAATTTGATGTTAGGGTTTATTCTTCCTTCCCTGTTTTGCAGAAATTTCTCACATTTGCTGTGCTGGCTAAGTCAAAATTGTCCTGCACCCCAAACAGCATGAGCACTCTGCTTTGCTGATGGACAGGAAAGGACACTGCTCCTCTGCAGAGCTGTCACCAGCATGAAGCATCTGGTGGGAGAAGGGGTGACATGGAAGAGGCACTCAATTAATTATTATATTCTCTTAAAACCAGCTTCTTTGCATACACCAGAGCAACGCTGGACCAAGCCTGCATTTGATCCCAGTCCCACCCACCAGGCAGCATTGCAGCTCCAGAGAATGGGTCTCTGAGAGGCGGTGACTCAGGTGTGGTAGGTGGGAGGCAGGCACGGTCCTGGGGGTGGATATTTGCTATCCATACCTTCCAGAGGCAGAGTGAAGGTGACCAGAGAGTGAGGAGCCCTGCTTGGTCTCAGCTCAAGGGAGATCAGTGCTTGCAGGGCAGCAGGCAAACACAGCCCTTGCCCCCAGGACCTGACACAGCCCATCCCTGGACCACACCACGGCAGGAATGGGAAGGCTGCTGTGGGATGGTGCATCCCTGAGGCCTTGGTTGATGCCTGTCAGTGTGTGCTGGAAGCCATCCCTCTCCTCCAGCTCTGAGCTCCAAAGGTTTGGCCTCAAATGCAGCTGTCCTGGAGTGGGCCCTTTTTGCAGGGCCAGACCACTGTGGCTCATTGTCCAGCCAACAGCCCCAGCCTGTGAGGGGGAGTGGTGAATTATCCTACAGCAGCCACCGCTTCCTTAAACACCTAAGGAGCTCCTGATGCACCCCCATGCACCAGAAGGGAAACAGGGAGGGGATCACTGTGAGAGGTGGTTAGAAGTGAGATGGAAAAGCAGAAGGGAGCCTGACGTGGTTTCTTCCCACAACTTTGGAAGGCAAAGGAATTATCCTCAAAACAGAGCTGGAAAAGAAGAGGTATAAGTCCTCTCTGATGGACCTAAGATGCTGTCTGCAATCCCTGCCGTGGGCTGAATCATCCTCAGAGCCCTGTGGTTCTGTGTGGAGCAATTAAAAGTGGATCCCGTGTCCCTGCAGGATCACCCAGCAGCTATTTTCAGCAATGCTACATTCATGCACAGTTTCTTTGTTCAAGGAGACCATTTCCTAAAGAAGCCTGAAATGTGGAGGTTGGAGATAAGGCTGAAAAACAAAAATATGGCTGGTGGGTCAAAAGGGCAAAGACAAGAAAGACCCTGCTCCAAGGATGGCAGAGGGTTCTGAGCAATCCCGAAGCCATTGACCAGCACAGTCCTGCCAGTGCCAATGAACCTGCCCTGCCTTGCCCCAGCTGGGCATCTGCCTTGGGCCCATTCCCGAGGGAAAAGTTTCCTCCAAGGTCTCCTCTGGAGATCAGCAGCCCGGAGGAGACCTTGGCTGAACCGGGTGACAGCAGCCAAGGTCTCCCTGCAAGGCGCTGCTCCCACGCAGACCAGTGGACCCTTCCCGTGCGGTTCCCGTGCAGGAGCGAGATGCTTTCCCCTTTCCCGGCCACCACACGCGTGCAGTCTCCATGGCAACAGCTTTGTTTCCAGTCAAACTTTTAATTTTTTCCCCCTTTTCCTCCTTTTTTTTTTTTTTTTTTTTTAAATTTTAAATAAGAGCGATATTCAGCGAGCTGCTGGGCACGGAGGAGGGAGGGCGGGCTGATCCCCAGGATTGCAGTAATTAGGTGCCTCGTACGTTGGTGACAGCCTTGTCATTTGCCAAGCCAGCTCCTCGCCGCAGCGCCGGCTCTGGCAGCTCTCCAGCGCTTCAGAGTTAAGCAGCTTTCCAAACACTTCGACCCAATTTGCCTTGACTGCTGGTGGGGTCTGAGCTGTGCTCACGCAGGAGCCTTCCTCCCACCCTCCTCGGGGGGCTGGCGTCCAACCCCAAGCAGAGATATCTGATGAGTTTTGGGAAAGCCAAACGTGAGACTTGGTCAGCTCAGAGCCAGCAGGAGGGACTGGAGAGAAATGAAGGTGTTTGGGGCTCTCCTTGGCCAGGTCTTTCCAGGAGGAGCTGAAGAGGGGCTCTTTCAGAGCCCTCTTATCCATGTCCAGGTGCTCTGCCTTCCTACTCTCCAACAACACATCTTTTCTCCTTCTCCAATGCAACCTCCCATTTTCCACTCCTTCCCAGCCTGCTGGGCATCACAGCAGTGCTCATGTCCCCCTGGGGATGCCTGGGCAAGCTCTAATTGATTTTGTAAAGAAACATCTGCAAGAGAGGTGTCAGTGTCTCAAATACCCGTTCAGATTTCTCAGGGAAAAAACCTTGGCAGCATCCTGAGAACCCCTTCACCATCTGAAACTGAGCCCAGCACCTGCTTCTCCTTGCTCCTGTGAGAGCAGGGGCCTGCCTGACGCTTTGACTCCCCAAGCCGTGTCCGACAAGCTGCTATTGAGGAGTCCTAATCATCCCTGATGCCTCCAAGTGACTGTTTAAAGCAGCGATTAACTATTCCCACTTTAATCTCCCTGAAACAGGCTCCAGCCCTTTGGCATCTTATTTCCATCTCTCCCTGTATATTTCTGAACATGATTAGTGCAGAAACGCTGATAGCAGAGGCTGGAGCTGCTGCCGAGTATATAAATCCAGGCACTGTGTTAAGGCAGCTAATAGAGCAGATTCTTATTTACTGTCCCTTGGTCTCTCTGTCCAGTCCCTAGAGTAATTTTATGCAAACTCATTCAAATTAAACCCCTTCTCTTTAAAGGCTGTTCCTTGGCAGTGTTAACAAACACAGTCTCGTCTGCTCTCCTCCGAGGACTGGCTCATTTTAAGTGTAAAAACTGTGGGAAGATGGGCCTGGAGTGCTAAGTAGGATGAGCTGGAGGCAGCCTTCAGCACTGAGGGGTGCTGCTGGAGTTTGGGAAATGCCTTCTCCTCTCTGCCTGGAGAGGGAAGAAACTCACGTCTGGATTTCTGACCCTAACTTGGAGAGGTATTACCTCACCCCGGGACAGGGAGGATGCTTTGCCCTCAGCAAGGGGTGTTAAAGTGGGAAAAGTCTTCTTCCAAAGTGGCAGGAAGCAGGCAGACCCCAGTGCTGTCCCTGTGCTTGTCCAGCCCATGGGATGGCAGTGGTGCTGTGAAAGGCTGTGGAAGTCCCTTTGCAAAGGGCTGTGCTAGAGAAGGGGCACCCTGCTGACCTCATCCCACGCAGAGGCTCACGTTAAAGGTCACCAGGGAACACTGGAGCTGAGTTGGAAGCAGCACACCTGGGGCCCAGGTGCCCCCGACTGCAGCTGCAGCCCTGCTCCGTGCCTGGAGGCACAGGGCATTTCTGTGGATTTGGCCCTGCTTTGCAGTACCCACCTAAGGGGTGGTTTGAGCAGCCACACCTCTGCTCTCCTGCATGGGAGACCACAGCAATGGGGGCAGGGGTGTCTGCTCTGCGGGGGCACAGGGACTGGACTGGCCCTGCCTCGGGGCAGTTTCTAACCTGGCCTGACCTGGTCCTTTGAGCTTCTTGGGGCACGAGTGGGTATATTTTTAGGCGCCGTCCCCACTGCCTACCTTTGTGGGGAAGGCAGCACTAAATCAGACATGATGTTACAGCCCCAGCAAGCTGCTGATTAAGTGTTAAATTTAACACTTTAAGACAATATATCCATTTCCTTCCATCTGGAGCAAAGAAAAACTCCTCAGCAGCAGCTCCCTGCCATTTTCTAGGTTCCTGTGAGATCCCAAGTACTGCTCCCTGCCAGGAGGTTTGGCCTTTCTTGTCCCAAATAACTCCCCTCTAAATCCCTGTGTCCTGGATCTGTGGACCCTCTGCCCAAAGGCCTTGGCTTGCCCTCCCCTCAGCAAGGCAGGGGTGCTGCCCACCCACAGGCACTGGTTGGAGTTTTGGCTGCTGTGTGTCTCCTGTGTCCCAGGAGCAGGGAGATAAAGCGGAATCATGAATGAACACGTGGATTTTGTTCCAGATGAGTGTGATCTCCCTCCCCCTGCAGAGATGGAGCCTGCAGGGCTTCAACCCTGATTGAGGGTCAGGCTCAGAGCAAGGCTGTGCAAAGGGATTTCAGACTCGTTTCCCTGTGCAGGGCATTGTTCCCAGAGCTTTTGGGGATTGTGCACATCTGCAGGAGCCAGGAGCTTAAATCCCTCTGGGGATCTCTTCTGGATCCCTATCCAAGCTGGAAAACTGTAACCAGCATGCTGAAGCAAGGTCCTGGCCCTCAAAAGGACACGATGGCTGTCAGGGTGTAGGGGCCAAAAGTGCCAAGGATTCAGATGGGAATTGGGTGCATTTGCACTCCCCAGCACAGCCAGCCTTACAGATTAGGGGGCAAAGAGCAAGAGTATCATTGAAGGCTTGTCATTAGCAGCCAAGCACCTCTGCCTGACCACAGCAGCCAGCAGTGTTTGTGCTCTCGGCCCCGATGGCGAGGACAGCATTCATCAGCAACAGGATGAAAAGAAGAGGAAGGCAAATCTCAAAAAAATGTTCCCTCTTTGGGCTGTCATTGCATGGATTTGTTGCAGGGGCTGTGATGGCTGTTCTAAGGCAACCAGACTGCTGAGCTGGGTTTCCTAGGAGTTTGTAGACTCACTGATGTCTAATAAGGGGTTAAGCTCATATGGCAGATTTTCTTTCACTATGCACTAGTGGGTTGTTATTCTGTGCTCATGTATCTGTTGCCATGAAACTTTTCATGTTGAAGACCTCTAATCCAAGCTCAGTTGCAACTGGCCAAGGGATTTTACAGTCATTTGGCAACCCAGACTCACGCACACACATTTATGCACACGCACACAGGCGCAAGATCTGCTCCTTGAGGAAGGGGGCTAAACCCAAGGATTTTCTCTGGCAAGATGGTCAACACAGAACTCAGTTTGGAGAACCCAGCACATTAAATAAACCAACATGCTTGCAAATGTGAAAAGGTCAAAGCTTGGTCTAAAACCCATCCAAATCAAAGGAGACACGCAAGGCAGCACATCCAGGCTTGGCACCAGGCTCTTTTTTGGCCACAAGCACACAATGCATGAAGCCCACACTCACCTACGAAGTCATAAATGAGGTCCTTGATGAGATGCCCGACGATGGCGTACGCCACTGCCACCACCACCAGGGCTGCCATGAGGAGGTAGAGGACAGCCTTGGGCAGAGGAATGGCGTCTCGAGGAGGCGGCTTGTACTCCTTGTAGAGCTGGTCATTGTCCGAGTATGAGTACTGGAACAAGTGGTCCAGGCCAGCTGTGAAGTTGCTGGAGTTCATGGACTGGCTATTGGACAGGTAGCTGTCCTGTTCGGGGTCCTGGAGGACACTTACCACCGAGCTGGTGGTGGCTTCCACTTGCTGTACCAAGTTCAGAGTCTTGTTAACGCTGGGGAGGATTTGGGAAAGGAAAGTGCTCCAATCTTTGATGGCACTGATGTTGCAAATAATCATAATTGCAATGAGGAAAGAGGTCTCCAAGCTCAAGAGACTTAAAAGGGAGAGAAAGAGGTGAGAATTGCTGTGCTTACACCAAACCATGTACTGCAAAGCGGGCAGAGAAGGTCTGGATGGGGTACGTTTCTCATTTGCAAATTCTTACATGATGCCGTAGGGATGCATCTGTGGTACCTCGTCTCACTCCTGGAAATGCCCGCAGAAAACCCCTATGGGAATGAAGTTCCTTAGGAAAAAGTAGGTGCTGGAATGATTTTGACCGATATCATTTTTGTTCCTCAGCCGACTGTCCCTTATGCTACTCACCGATGAAAACCAGAGAGACAGGATCCTGTAGATATTTTCAGTCATCTGGAAAAGAAAGATAAATTGCCCTTCTCCAGGTTGGTTTTTTTTTTTTTTTTTTCTTTCAGAGGCGATGGCCCTTGGAGAGACAAGAATCCCCCCTTGGCTCTGCCCCAGGCTCGGTCAGGCTCAAGGTGTGCGGTGCGGTCCTGGCTCTCCCGTTAGCGCTGCCCAGAGCGTTCGCAGAGGGGACAAATGTTCAGACCCCACAAAGTTCAGGCGCTCCGGCGTGTGACGGGGCCGGCGGCGCGCAGCTCCTGGCCATTCCGGCTTGGCTTTCAGCAACTTCTTCTACCGGCATCTCCCGATCGATTCCTTTAAAAACAGAACCAAGTCAGAGACAACGAGCACGCCGGCAGAGAGCTCAGCACCCGGTCCCCAGCCCAGTCCAGAAGCGGCCGGTCTCGGGTTTTACCTTAAAGACTTTTCCAAGCGAACAGATCCTGTCGCCTGATGCTCCAGCTTGTTTCATTCCGGGCTGGGTCCCTGCGGAGCTCCCCGCACGCAGCCGCCGATCCGCTGCCGCTGCCCGGTGCCGTGCGCGGGGTGCCCGCGTGTGCGTGTGCGTGTGTCACACTCCTCCCCGTTCTCTCCCCTCCTGCCCCTTCACCTGCCGGCTCTTCCCAGCCTCCCCGGCCCCGGCAGCGAGGGGGATTAGCTGCCGGGAGGTTGGCTCCAAAACTCCTGAGCGTGCTGGGAAGCAGGCGATGCGTGCCGGGAGCGTAGGCTCAGCCTCCGCCGCTGCTCCCCGGGGAGTTAATCCCTTCGATGACAAAAGATGAGCTTTGATCCGTCTGCTGGGTGTTCCCGGGGAGGTGCAGGGGAAGGTGGGGAGCAGCCGGGGCGCTCGCGTGGGTAGCCCAGGTCCAGCCGCCCGCGGGCGCGGAGCTCAGCCTTTGTCTGGGAGCGGAGCCGCCGGCAGGGAGGAATCACATGGAGGGCGCTGCCGGGAGCGGGGAGGACATCATCGATCCCACCGCCAGCATCCCGCAGGAGTGATGCTCCCCACAGCCCCGCTCCCTCCCCGGCAGCCTCCGCCCTGCAAAGTTTGGGCATCGGAGGGATGACTGGTTTGCAGAAAGCACGGAGGGTTTGAGGCTGAGCTCCCTCACCGTCTCCCCTCCCTGCTAAGCCGTCTGTGCCAACTGGTAAGAGCCAGCCTCCGTGGTCACCTTGATAATGGTCTTAAACTGGTTCATGTTCCCTACAAATACATCTCATCTGCCTTAGTGGTGGGATCTCTGGGATCACTCAGTTGCTGGCTTGGTTTAAAGGCAGTGGGACATATTTAAAGAGGAGGAGGAAGAGGAAATCTTAGAGGGGGAAATTGTCTAAATTGTCTTTCTATTTGGAGGTGAAAAGAAATCACAGCCCACCCCTCCTTTTTTTTTTTTTTTTTTTTTTTTTTTTGTGCTGCTTCTCTGTGTAAGAAACAGCTGTCATGGGGGCAAGAAAATCACCACAATAAGCCTGAAAGCAGCCAAATGGAGCTTCTGAGAAATAATAGCACAAGATTAACTTTGTGTGTGTGTGTGTTACCAGACAGCAGCAATCCTGCCAGCTGCCTGGGGGTTGGAAGAGTGCAGAATAAAATGGCAACATCTCCTGTACAATGATATCACCAGGGTTTGGGTTGGTGATGGACAGATTGTACCAGCCCAGGAGCAAAGAAAATGTGGAGGAAAAGCTTTTCTGCCCTCCCTGGAATGTGCATGGACCATGTCACAGTCACTTCTGGTGCCCAGGACCATTGTACAACATCCTAAAATTTATTCTCACAAGTGACAGAGCTGTGACTGGTTACAGAAGAATATCTGGGCAGCTGCATGGATACATATCCTGCAATGGGATAGGTCCTGATGCCCCTTGCCCCAGCATCTGGATGTCCAGAGTTAGAACTGCTACTCTGCCTCCAGAGCATGAAGCTGCCGAGATGCTTTGAGGGCCAGGGCAGGAGTCAGGAGCTAAGGGCAAATGGCTCCTCTGTCAGATTCTCAGTCCTTCCACACCAGATTTTATCCTTCCAAGATGGAAAATACAGCAATATTATTTTTTTTATAAGAACTTTTCAATGTGAAGTGAGTTTTGGGCTCTGCAGGGGTGGCACAGTGCAGTCTGGCTTTGCTCTGCTCAGAGGCACATCCTTTGCCTGGGGTTCTTAGGAGGAAAGAACAACCCCCAGGACATGGCCACTGGCCATTGGGGACCGAAGCTGCTCCAAAGCTGTCCTTTCACCACAGCTGTTTGGTGCTAGCAGTTGCCATGGCACCAGGGCATCAACCAGAGGGAACAGGAGAGCATCTGGTCCAGCTGACCCACCCCTGTGCCTGGCTTCAGCTGTGACTGTCCCAGGCAGGCTCCCACTGTGTTGTACCCCTTTATTCCCAGGAGGGGATGGAGCTGAGTGATTGGAGGCAAAGGGTTTGCAAAGGTATGGGGAGATTAATCAGAGCTGAGGGGCAGCTCTCCGTGTGCCTGGGGACAGCTGGTGACAACAGCCCAGACCTTGCTCCAGTGGGACACAGGGCAAAGCCCCTCAGTTTCCTAGCCCTCCATTGAGTACTTGTGGGAAGAGGCTGGAAAAGCACTTGGGGAAGCTCTGAGTTGTGCTGCAGACACTAACTCCATTAAAGGGGCTTAGGGCAATACCAAAAAAACACTCCCCCACCATTTGTATTTCTCTGCAGCGGAAATAAAG
Organism: Hypocryptadius cinnamomeus; assembly: GCA_013400635.1. Classification (NCBI taxonomy): domain Eukaryota; kingdom Metazoa; phylum Chordata; class Aves; order Passeriformes; family Zosteropidae; genus Hypocryptadius; species Hypocryptadius cinnamomeus. The sequence continues at coordinate 109,829 of VYZP01041962.1, read as the reverse complement.
TTGGCTCCTTTCATTTTCATTAACACCCTTATCAATTCAAAGTGACTAAATAGATGCTTAACTGTTCATTATACACTCTCTGCATCTCTGGTCTGAAAGGGAGCCTTTATTTCCACAGTTATGGTTTTCAGCCCATTACAGAGGGAGAGAGCATGGAGAGATACACAAGTGTGGATTTTAATAACCTTATATTTCAATCTCTCTATTATTAAAAAAAATGTTTGCATTTACTGTGATGGGGGGAAGATTAAAAGGATTGCCATGGATTCCACTTAGGGAACATTACTAATGATTTCAATAAATCACTTTAAATAAAAATCACAATCTCCACAATTCCACCCAAATGCCATTTGGCAGAGGGGTTGATTATGGAAACAAAATGAATTTTGGAATTAGCTGCTTGTCCTAATGCAATTGGACAAATTAAATTTAGGGATACACACATATCCAATGACACACATATCTCATGCAGAAGAGCGGTGTTTTGGCCCCTGGGAAAAAGAACAAATAATGTTTTAGTGGGTTAAGACAGATCTTGTCCCTCATGATGGATGTCAAGTGTTTGTTACAGCCATTTCCTTAGTATTTTTATTTTATGGCTTACCCTCTGTGAAGCTACACTCAAAGCACTGGTGTTTTATTTCCACCAAGGCAGGATCCAGCTGACTACTGGGACACGACTTTGATAATGGTTGTGTCCATGCAGAGCTGAAAAACCACTCTGACACATCACTAGCAATGCCCAGAGCAGACAGTCTGGATTCCTGTCTGTGGCTGGGACCAGATCCCAGGATCTCTACAGAAGGTGAAGCCCAGGTTCTACACCAGATCTGGAGATCTGATGCTGCTCCCAGCTCCACTGCTGGCTGCATGTCCTCTGTTGTGACATGTGAGGGACCGGGAGGCCACAGGCTGTGGATGTGCAACACCTGTCAGGTGCAAACAGAGCTGTAGGGGTGGAGAGCAGAGCTGGAGTTTATTGCTGTGCACTGTGCCGTGGCTTGGGAAGGCTTTGTTTCTCTCCCTGGCTCAGAGCTGTGCAGAAGTTGGCCAAAAATGTAGCCAGGAGGTGCAGCTCCAGCAGCAATACCTCCATCTGTACTTCTGGGTGAGACATTTGTCAGCCCAAGGGTCACTTTTAGCCTGAAGAGTTTTTTTTTGTGTCTCTTTTCTGTGCTGGCTGCTGACTCCAAACCCTGATCCTCACCAGAGAAACCTCTGCACCTGGCCAGAAGAACAGGCACAACAATTTACACCCTCATATGGCACAAGTAAAACACTCACCACAGGACTCCTTCAAAGCACTCAAATTTTAGCTATGCAGGGGGACATTCCTATCCAGATGCTGCCTCGTGGGGGCTGCACAGCTCCTGCTCCAGTCCCTGCAGCCTTCCCCTGGAGGAGGCAAGCTGACCTTCATTCATCCCTGGATGGGCCACATGCTCTTCCCTGCCTCCCTGCCTGGCTGTGCTCGGCTGCTGCGCTACACCCCGGAGCTGCGACTTCATTTCTAAGCAAATTCCAGACCTGCACCAAAGTTTTGACAGCAACCTTCCAGCATGACATGAAGTTGTGAAATTTAGGCTTATCCTGTATTCCCATTCCTGGCATTCATCTTGCCCAGCGATTTCTGCTTGAACAAAACAAACAAACAAGGAGCAGCAGCAATTTTTAGCAGATGAATCAGAGTGAGCTATCTTTATCTATCTGTATATAAAAGCACCTCTTTAAAAACTTCTTTTTTGATGCTGTATTATTCATGTATCCAAAGCTGAAGAAGTCCAGATTATAATAATAATAAACATAATAAATATGCCCTATTAAATGCAGTGCCTAGGAAGACTGTTCCCTGTCTGCTGTCTCTGGTAAGCAAAGTAGGGTTTTAACTCTGCGTGTGGCACCATCTCATGGACAGCTTGGCTTATTCAAAGGACTTGAGAGGCTGAAGGCAAGAACAAAATTATCCAGCATGAAAAGCTTGCTTCATGAAAGAAAAGGGAACATCTCCCAAATAAACAAACCCAGGGCAACAGGAGTAGTTGCAGTGGAGGTGAGGTGGGAAGAATGAATTACATGTTTTGTTTGCATCTCTAGAAAGTGCTGCTTGGCCAGAAAATATGTAAAAATAGCTGAAAAACATTTGTAGGGGTTATCTCTGGGTAAGTCTGACAAAAACAGAATAGGAAGGCCTCATCCCAACAGGTGGGAAAGTACTGATTTTCCATGTCTCTTTCCACTCACAGCTTTGCTGTCCTGAAATTCAGTGAGAAGGTGAGCCAGGCTGTTTGCATCTGACACCTCCCAAAGCCTCTCAAAGGGATCTGGAGGGAGAAGCTGGCAGCCTCTACATTTTCTATCTTCTCTGCCATCTAAGCTGGATATGTAGATCCAAAAAAAAACCCCTCACCTGCTGTTTCTTTCATGAAAAATGGAGAAAAAACTGTATGGATGCAAACCTGTTGCAGTTTTCAGAGAACTTGAAAGGGCAGGACTGAGGTGCCTGTCCACCTGCTAATATCTGGGCTTCAGGAGGAAACTTTAAGTGTCAACAATGGTAGAGGAAAGGAAGAAATGAAGGAATTGAGCAAGGCAAACAGGAAAACTTACCTCCTTGCCTGAAATATTCCCCTCATTGCAGGCAGAGGTACAGGAGCAGAGACCTCCCCAGATGCCAGTCCTCATTCCCTACAGACACACCCAGGAGGGGCTCTGCTGCCTGCCCCTCACCAAGCCCTTGCTCCAGTACTGCCTCCTCCCAGAGCAGGACCTGCTTTTAACGAGTGACATGTTAGTTATGCTGGTTTTTCAGGTGTGGAGAGAGAGCTGGCTAGGGTTGAGAAGCGCTGCTGGGTTGCCAGGCAGGTTACAAATGCACTCTGTGACTCCTGATTAATCTGCCACCTCACACGAGAGGTGATGCAGTGCTCTCTTCTGCATTGCAGATTGTGCTCCCGCCGTGCCCTTTCCCCACCACCCTTCAGAACCCTCACCTGCTATTTCCCAGGCACTCATTCAGTGTCTCACAGTGCATTCATTGCATGCCTGAGCCCTATGTTGCTGCCTGCCCGGGTTGTAACTGTGTCTGCAGACTGATCCCAGCCTCACAGGTAGGAAAACAGCCCCTGAGGCCACGTCCTGGCCATCCCTGCCACAACAGGCAGACTCACATTTAAGGAATGATGGCAGAGGGGGACTGGAACATGTGCCTGTGTCCTGAATGGGAGTGGGTAACACTCCTTTTCCTGTGCTCCGAAGCCACACGTGCAGATGCTGGATCCCAGATGGGAACATCCAGCCACTGTGGGTGCTGGAATGGAGGAGAGGAGTGGGCACAGCCCTCGTGGATGGAAGGCTGACAATGCCTGAGAGCATCCCTGTTCCCCATTCAGGTCTGGCAAGGTCAGCCAGTTCCTGGTGAACTGTAGGAGCCCTGGACTGAGTGACAGGAGCATGAAACAGCTCCAGTCTGGACTGAGCTCTGCTGCATCCCAGCAGGGGCATTGCCTCGAGCATCCCATGGTGCTCCAGCTCTAGCAGCAAGCTTCTCTTGTCAGCAGCAGGCAGCTGTGATTGGCAGTGGCAGCAAAACGCTTGATTACTTTGGGATAGGATAAACTCAGGAGCAGAATCAGGAAAAGAAAAAAATGTTTTCAACAAGTATGGAAACTACTTTTAACCCATGCACATCCAGAGGTGGGATTGCATCCCTTCCATCTTTTTATTTTGTGATGGAAGTGCTGCATGTTGGGTTTTTTTTTCACCAATCTGCCTGCTTACTGCTACCAAAGAGTAATTTAGCCAGGGAAACATTCACTTGAAGTTTGAGCTGAATCCCCAGGAAAAGTCTGAAATTAAGAGTGAAGGTGAAAATTCCTAATGAGCAGGGCAGGATTTTTTTAGCATAGGCTGTTAACTACATGGAGACAGAATCCTTTGACTCCTGCACTTTACTGCTATGAAGGTATTAAATGTCTACTAATGCTACATTGTCCACAGCTCACCACAGCTCTTGGATTTTTAAATGTTGGTTGCATGGTGTGTTCTTCTGGCTGAACCTGTTGTTCCCCACATGAAGGAGGTCTCCCATCAGTGAGAGCTTTGCAGTTGATTCCTGTCCTTCAGTGTTGAGTTATGGCTTTTCCTGGTGAATCCAATTTGAGTCTTCTTCACTGGAATGGGAATCCACATCTTATCTGTCCCATCCAGCACAGGGAACCTCATATTTCCTTCTTCCCTGGAGCACTCTTTGATGCTTCTGACAAACAGAACAATTTATAGATAAGTTTAAAAATTACTTTACATGCTTTATTTCTTTCATCAGAGAGAAGAGCAAAAAACTAAGCCATATCCACTAAGTCCATGCACATCCAGACAATTCAGGAAGAGCAGGTGAGTGATGGAACAGCAGTTCATGGTGATGCTGAGCTTCAATGACCTTAGACCAGACCTTTTCTCAAGAACTGAACTCTGCTGAAGGTGACCTTGGGATCTGGGCAGTGAGTGAGCCCAAATGCTGAGGTTTCTGTCTCCAAACCAGTTCTGTCTGTGGAGCTGTGCCCCAAGGAAAGGAAGCCTGACCCCAGCAGACAGACATCCTGTAGTCCCCATCCTAAGCTATGCCTGCTTTCAGTTACCCTGTGCAACTACTCTTGCTCATGCCAACGAAGCAGAACTCTCCCCTTTCCATGTCTGAATGCACTCTGCTCCTCTGCACATCTCCTCCTATTCCCTGCCCTGCCTTCCCTGCCCTGAGGCATCCTGCACACTGACTTTCTGTCCTCAGATTTGTTTTGCTGTCGTGTTGTGTCTGTGCCAGCCCCTCGGCCCTTCATCTACCACTTGCATGATTTATAACCCTGCCAGCACCTCCAGGGCTCCCAGTCACCACATGGGTTAATGGCTGCTACCAGAAGACTTTGCACTTTTAGGCTTTCTTTAACAAGTGTCCAACATGCACCTGAAATCTAAGTGCTTTGTTTGATTATTCTTTGGTTCAGCTCAGTCCAAGGTCAAAGCCAAGAACAATACAAAGAAGCAATAGTAAAACACACAAAAGCCCTCTGCAAACTTCTCTGCAGGGCTCCAAAGCACAAGTGTATTTTTATTCTCCCTGTGGCTTTCAGAGGGAGGCTGGGAACAGTGTCCCTGTGTCACAGATGGGGAAGCTGAGGTGCACAGCAGCTGAGCACCAGAGCCCAAACTCATTCAAAACAGAGATTAAATTCTCCTTGGTTTCAGTTGACTTCAGCTCCCAGAAATTTAGGTGAGATGCCCAGTTTGTTCATGATAAACAAGCTTTCCTAACCAAAATCAAGGCTGTTTTTTTAATGCAGGAAAGTAGCAGTACTGGGAGGGAAGGAAGCATGGCAGTGGAACTGAGCTGCCGAGCCTGTGTGAGGAGGGAGAGGCAAATAGAGAGATCTCATATCTGAGACCCCAGCATTAATTCATATGTTGATGAATGCCATAAATTAGATTGCAATCAGTCTGCATTCTCCAGGGACCTATTCCATGTAACGAGGCAGAGCCAAGTCTGTCCCAAATCCAGAGAACTTCTGGAGACTCCGAGCGCGGTTCCTTCCTTCCCCACCCTCAATAAATAAATGATGTTGAAAAAGAGGAAGGTATTAGCTGTGAATGGATTTTAATTGACGCAATGGTAAATTCATTTCATAATCTTTAATTAGCAGAGATGCTCGCCGGAAATGTAATTTACAGGAAACTTGCTCCTTTGCTTGGAAATCACTGGAATGTCCTGGTGATGGTAGTGAAAGGGGCTGTGGTCTCTGTAAATAATGCAGGAAGGCCCAGGATGAACGAGTTTGTCTCTGAAGCAGGCAGAGCAGGCAGATTCTGATCCTGGCTCCAGTCAAACCTCAGTCCAGCTTCCAGCTGCAGCTGAGAATCAAGCAGGAAAAAATGATTAATGTCAGATGATGGCTGGGCTTGATGGTCCGAGTCTGTGGTTATCCAACCTTCACACACACAGCCCCTCTCCAGCTCCTGACCTTATCCTGAACCTCACTGATTCCTGCAAGCTCTGTCCCCTGTACTTTTGTTTTTCTCAGTCTCCTGAGAGCCTATGGATCCCCTCATCCCGCTGTCTTCCAAGAACCCTGACTCACACAGGTTCCAGAGTCCATCTCCTGGCACAGCTGACTTGGTGAAGGGGACTGGGAAATTTTCCAGAAGAGACAAGAGAGCAGGCAACTGTTGAAATTACTCTTCTTCCTCCAACATGTTCTTTGCTGCAGGAAGCTTTCTCACCTCAGGACACATTCAAAGCTCATCACTTTGGGAACAGGACAGGTCATGAGGGAACCCAAGAAAATTCCAAGAGCAAATTATGAGTGGTTGAATGGGAGACATCCAGAGGTCCCTTGCAGCCAATGTGCCTCTGCTCCTCTGAAACCAAATTACCCTGTCTGGAGCTCCCAGTGAAAGAAATGGCTATGAGTCATGAGTGGTGATTAAGGACAGCTTTAGGTGCAGAGACTCAGAATAAAATCACAGTGCTCGCTTCTCTGCTTGTCTTCTCTCTGTTCATGCTCCACTTCTTGCCTGCTTATGCTGGGATGAAAGCAAGCTTCCTTTTATCTCAATTCCTAGCAGAGCTAGAGTTGTCCCAGCAAAGGGAATGTGAGCCGCTTCTACTCCTGATGTCTGTTGACATGTTGCTATAAAAAACCCCAATTATTAGGAGAGGAGAAAGAGGAAGAAAAGATATTCTGCTTTTCCATGCTGAAAACTTCATGGGGTGTAATTGAGAGATCAGAACCACCTTGGCAAATAATTGGTGCCAGCTGGGAAGAATTAGCTTGACATGTGAATCCCATGTTGGGTTTGTTAAGCCAGTCATGAGAAACCAAGTCCTTCCCTGGTAATCTGAATGCACTTTGAAAGGAAGCCATGGGGAAAGCATTCCCTGTGCCTTTTAATCAAGCATGGTCTTTATAGGCGTGTGTAACACATCCCCTGTGCCTCAGTTTCTCCCTAATGGCACTGCATTTCTGATGTAGAGCTCCTGGGGGGGTGTGGGAGTGGTTGGAGGGGGGTAGATCTTGGTATCCCATATCTGCACCCATGGCCAGCAGCCTCTGCCCACCAGGGTGTGGGCACAGGGAGTTATCCCAAAGCTGGGGAGCAGGGAGCAGAGTAGGGACTGTGCTTGTGGGTCCCTGTCTGCAGGGAGATCTTCACTTGGGTGGCCTTGGATGAGACCCTCCCTCATGAGACCCTCCCTCATGAGACTCAAGGATGGGCTGCTACAGGGATGGACAGGTCCAGCCTCCCTCAGTCCCATAAATAAAGGGAAAGAAGCAAAGCTGAAAAGAGACGGCTTTCTGGACGCAGCAGGGAGCTCCAGTTTTCTTTCCCCTTCATTAAATACTGTGTTTTCCTCTAATGAAGGGGCCATCCAGAGCAATAATGAAACTCTTCTCACATCTCAGTGCCTCAAATGCCACTTCCTCTTCCAGCGCTGAGAAGAACCCAGGCTTCGGCAGCTCCGAGGGTGGGCTCCTTGCTGCTGCCTCTCTGTTTCTGTAGCAAAATAAAAGCAAAATTAGTTCCCCTCCAAGAACTGCAAAGCACCCGTGCAGGGGGTTGTTTCATTCATCCCTTCTCCTCCCACATCAATAATGCCTTAATCTCCTCCCTGCTGGGCTCTGCCGTGTGCTGCCTGGATGGAGAAGGGCAGCATGGTGCTCCTGCAGGGCTCTAGGGCTGCCTTTTCCACACACAGGCTGCTCTGCCACCATCCATGTTACCCAGCAGGGATTCACTACTGGGACACACACAAATCTGACTGTCTGTGCTTCACCTAAGGTCTTGGTTTGGGGTATATTTCTATAGGGCATACCATCCCCAGGTTTAGGGAAATCTTACATTTCCTGGGTTACCTGGGACTCCTGGTGACATCTGAGCAGCCCAGCTCACCAGAGTATCAACAAATGTCCCCTCTTCATGTTAGGGGTGATTATGTCCCCTCAAAGCTATGAGCATCCTCACTCCTGTTGAAGCTTCAGCAGCTAGTGCCTGCCTCCTGAGAGCATCTGGAAGCTGCAGAAAATATGAACAAAAGCAATGTGATGAGCCAGAGGGTGCTTCAGGAAGAATATGTGCCAGGTATCTTATCAGCTCCAGGCACCCCATCAGCTCCAGGCGTTTGCCCCTCAGATATTCTTGATTTTGCTCAGGATGGGGCAGCCCCTCTGCTGTGAGGATGGGCAGGGATGGCAGCAGATCCAGGAGTGACTGTGCAGACACAGCTGATGGCCTGTGAGTATCTCCTCATCTATCATCAACACGAAGTTCAATTACAGCCTATTGGGGTTTTCTCGATTTGCCAGTTAATTAATAAAATCTGCATCGCAGATGAGTTCTATTTACATAAGAGCTGAAGGAGGCAAGTCTTCATCTTAATAGCAGTGAATATTCAGATGTGAGATTAACTCATTGCTCTCTGCTTCAAATTGTTATTTACTTGGTTGTGTTTAAACATAAATCTGGATTTCCACTTCCTTATTGTGAAAGAGGCAGTAATGGGATGTTTGTTTTCTTGAGCCCTGGTTGTTTTATTGAAACAACTTCCAATAAGCTGCAAAATTGGTTCTGTGTGAAGGGAGGACCCCCTGGCTAGAACAAGAGATGCCTAAAGGGACAATGACAGAGACCTCTCATATCATGGACAGTAGGGAGCTGTGAGGGAAGGATTGCTGCTCTTTCCTTATAACTAGGTGTTTCTGAAAGCAGGCAAGCAGTAGATTTCATACAGATAGAAGCAAGTCCCTTTTGCATTTCCATTGACAATGCATTGGTGGATGTTAAACCCTATAAGCTGAGTATGGCTTCAAACTGATGAAGACCCTTGAACCACCGACCACCAAAGATGGGAAGAGTGGGCCAAGACCACTTTATATGTGCCCTGTTTCCCTGGATTTCTTTGCATCTGCTGCAGCCACTGAACAAGCTGGGTGGGCCATTGGGCTAAGCCATAAAGCCATTTCTACAGCAATTTGGCTGATAATTTGAAGAAAAGGCAGTATGGGGCCCTTTGCTTCTACAGTTGCTGGGAATCAAGCAGACATGTCTGAGGAGAACAGTATGTAGGAACATCCTGAGTGGTGATGGGTTTTCATCTGCCTTCACAGTTGACATGAGCAACATTTTAAGGTGACAATGCCACTAGCCAGCCCGCTACATAGATTAACACAGCCCAGGAGAGAGCTTCCCTTTGGATATAACCCACATCTGACCTTTGTCTGCTACTGCCTCAGCATTGTCCTTGTCTGATGAGCTGCTTGAAGGACTGAAGAATTAAGAGGTTGTGGCAGTGCCAAAAGAAATTAGGGAATGTGATTGGGAAGGAAACCTGGGAAATGAACCTTGCTTTTTAATCAACGTACCAAGCAAAGCAGGGCTAATCAGCATTAATCAAGTAGAGCACTGTTGTTAGATGGAGGCCCTGCTTTAGAATAGGGGGCTCTCCTAATGACCCAGAAAAAGCAGGAGAGCCTTTCCAGCTAGAATTCCCTCGCCCAAGACGGTGATTGATCTGCTGATCATGTATTGATCTGCTTTCCCAAGTGCACAGCAGCTCGGGCTCTGCATCATTTCTTCTTTTTGCAACAGAAGTGCCTTGTGGCCTCCCCTGGAAGTGACTCACATGGCAGCAACCACCAGCCAGGCAATAAAACAGCATCCAGTGGGAGCGAGGCATTTTTGTTTTCATTATTCAGACAGCATGTGGGTGTGTGGCTCTGCCCCAGCAGCAGCTGTCATCTCATAGGCAGTACCCGCACTCTGCTAGAGCAGGAATTCCCTTGGAGAGCAGCCACCACCCCACAGAGATGCCCAGGTGGTGTGGGAGAGCCTGAACACAGCCATGCTGAAACCATTTCCCTCAGAGCTGCTTTCAACTCTGCTCTTCCTCAGCCCAAGTTGGATACCTGCAACCTGAGCTGCAGCTGAACAGCGGGGACAGACAGGAACCTCCTGTTCACCCCAGGGTGTAGAGATTGCCCCAGAGGGGCCATGGTGGCCATGTCTACACTAGGCCGAGAGAGCTAGGGCACGGGCCCACAGTGGTCTGCCCTCTTCCATCACTAGCATGCTCCCACTTAACATCCTCTGGCCAGTGAGTTGGCCCAGCCATGGGGACAGGCAGGCCAGAACCCATTCCCGTGTGACAGTATGGATGAAGTCACCTGGCTCTGAGGAGAGCTTTTGGCTTGACCCTCAGATGTGGGCTGTACCATGGCCACTGGCCAGTGACCAGGCCTGTTTTATTTGGGTAGCTGCAGATCAAGGGGCTGTTGTGCTGGATGCTCTCCTCCTGCATAGTGGGAGCCATTGCCAGGTGAAACAGTGGAGAAACTGAGGCACAAACCAGCTAAAGGACTTGCTGGGAGTCAGCGGCAGGAGTAGGATCTCAGGTTTTCGAGGATGTGTCACATCCCTCTCCACACCTAACAGGAACCTCCAAGAGTGGATTTCACCTTCTGAGGTCATACTCCATGCTGCCTTTCAGTGAGTGATGGGGGTGGTATCTCTTCCACTTCCACAATTAATTGTTTACAAATGATTACTGTTGGTGCTGTTGGGCCTGGGCGTGTGGGTGATAACCTGGAGGCTGAGCGCAGTGGGGAGGCTGAGACATGCTCCACGCTCCAGATGAGGCAGCTGTAATTTTTGGAGCCCTTGTTTCATTCCATTAGGAAAATTTTCCCTCTGCCTCGCTGTCCCTGATGTTTGAAGTGCCAGGCATGAAAGCAAAGGCAAGTCAATCAGATGAGCAGAGGCCTACTGGAGATAATTGCTAGGCTCTCTCCCAGACAGCTGAGTCAGCTGGGGAGAGGAACATCACAGAAGTGATGTCACCAATTCCTCTGTGATCTCCTCTTCTTCCTGAGCAGAAATGGTCTGAAAAACAGCTTCTGAAAAAGCCATGGGGAAAAAACAAAGTTGGTCTTAAGGGAGTTGGGCAGATGGGCCCATCATCTGCCAGAGAGGAAAGGGAGGGCTGTCTGGGCAGTGTGAGCAACCATGGATGTGCTCAGGAGGCTTTTGAAAGGAATTGATGGGGAAGTCAAATTTGGGCTCTTTGCAGTGGAACACAGCAGGAGAATGAGCAGCAATGGTTGTCCTGTGAACAAGGGAGGTTCAGGCTGGTTATGTGTACATCCTCCTTAGGTTATGTACACATCCTCCTTATACAACACAAACCTTTCATGTGACAGCAATGGTTGTCCTGTGAACAAGGTTCAGGCTGGTTATGTGTACATCCTCCTTAGGTTATGTACACATCCTCCTTATACAACACAAACCTTTCACGTGAGAGCAGTCAAGCAGTGGGGGAAGTGCCCCACTGTGAAGGCTGTGCAGCCTCGGCCTTTGGAGGATTTTAAGCCCCGAGCAGACAAAGCCCTGAACAACCTGGTCTCACCTCAGAGCTGTCTTTGCTTTGGGCAGGAAGCTGGATCTAAAGACCTACTAAGCTGCCTTTCCACTTGAATTATCCTATGGCCTTAGGAACACATCCTTGTCCGTGCCCAAGGGGACAGGGAAAGAGGAGGTTCAGAGATTGAGGCTGTACACCCTCAAAGAAAGCCCTTCCAGAAATATGGGAAGGTAAATACAGAGATGCCTTGACATGGAAAAGGGCTTTTACTCTTCACTGGAGATTTCTAGGAACAGACTAGATGGATGTGGATCAGGCCCATGTGGGCAGACTTAATGTGACCTTGTGTGCCTTCATGAGTGAACCTTGGTCTCTGAGGTGACATTCCTGGTCTCCTGCCACCCGGCAGCAAGCTGGACCTTCCTCAGGTTGAGTGCTGCTCCTCTGCCTTTCACCTTCAACACTCTTGGGATCTTGGGGATGTCATGCCTTTCTCAAACTCCCCTGACCCCCTCTCCAGGTCTGCTGCCACCATCAAATGTTCTTACCCTTCAAAATCAGCATTCTCAGTGCTTTCTAGCAACATTCCCAGTACTTTGTAGGAATCTCCATTTCCTTTCTTGACATTATCCTGGAATTTTCCTCATTTCTTTTCAGGAATTTCCACATTACCTTCTAGGAATGTCCCAGCACATTTTCCAGGAATGCCCCATTGATTTCTAGAAATTTCTTTTTTTCTTTCTAGGAATTTCTGCTTTGGGTGGTTTTTTTTTTTGGTTTTTTTTTTTTTTTTTTTTTTTTTTGTTTTGTTTTGTTTTGTTTTTTGGGGTTTTTTTGGTTTTTTGTTTTTGTTTTTTTTTCCCCTGAATATTCTGCAGTGCTTTTTGGGAACACGTCATAAGTTTTCTCTGAATTTTCCAGAGTTTCCATAAGTTTACTCTGAATTTTCTTTCTAGGAAGAAAATGTTGCAAAAATGTTGCTTTCTGGAAAGTTCTCAGGTTGTTCTCTAAGAATTTTCTGCTAGCCTTCTAGGATTGTCCCCAGCTGCTTTCCAGAAATTTCACATTTGACTTTAGAAACTTCCCTGACGTTTTCTAGACATTTTACCATAGGAGCTATTTTCCAGAAATTTCTTCTCTGCTTCCTAGAAATGTCCCAGGATGTTTTCCAATGATTTTTCTTTTCCTGAAATTTCTCCTTTGATTTCTTTTGAATTTTATCAGGATGCTTCCAAGGAATTTTTTGGGTTCCTTCCAAGAAATATCTCCATATGATTTCTAGAAATTCTCATATTACTTTCCAGGATTTCTTGCGTTTCATCCCAGAAATTTCCTCATTGCTTGCTAGAAATCTCCCCTTCGCTTTTCCATGTCAATGTTACTTTCGAGCCATTTCTTGTTTTGCTTTCTAGAAATGTCCTTGAGTGCTTATCAGGAACTTTGCAAATACTTTCCCAGTTTCTTCTAGGATTCTTTGTAGAAAAAAAAAAATCTGTTTTCTAGGAAATTCTTTTCTTTCTAGGAATTTTTTTCACTTCATAGGATTTTGCCGGTATGCTTTCTAGGAATTCTAAAAATCCCTTTTTACTAGATCCCTTCCTCCTTCACACACCTTTTTGAGGCTATTTTCCCAATATTGGTGTGGGGAACTGCCCGAGGTGGCTCCACTGAGCCAACTTTGCATTTTTTTCCCCTCTGCTAACTCTTGTGTGGAAGTGAGCTGGTGTACAACACGCTGGGAACTATTTCCTGGCTGTGTTCTTGCCATCACTGCCTTTGTGGAGCCCTCAGAGGTGCACGTTTCTTTCTGCCACTGCTGCCTTCGAGCTCTCTCCTGTTCCTCAGTGAACACAGATCTGCTGCTTGCTCAGGAGTCTGACAATGCCTGAGGCCCCTGGCAATAACTCAGGTGACAAAGCACCATTTGTAAATGTTCTTGGGGTTCCAAGCTGGTGCTGTGAAGAGCAACATCATCCTCTGCTCTGCCTCAGCAATTGAACCAGCGCTGAGGGGGTCTCTCTACTTGCACACAAAGCAGAGGTGATTATTTATCACTTCAGTCGTGTCCAAGCTGCCCAGGTGGAGTGGTCATAAAGCATGCTGGATCAGCAGTGTGGATGATGAGGGAACCACCAGTTCCTGTGCAGTAGGGTCCCATTAATCTCCTGCAGAGTTAATGTAGCTTCCATGTAATGCCTGAGGATGAAAGATGGGCTGGAGATTTCAAGTCATTAGTGAAATCCTGGTGTTATAAAAGGCAATAGTAGATGCCAGTGAGGAATACAAAACTCCTATAGTTTCAATCCTTTGCTGTGATGGTGATTTAGTGAGTGACCTTGGTTATGATCTTGGTTTCCAACCGGCTTTTGGCCTTACCTTTCTCTCTCCTTGTCTCTGCTTGTGTCTAAAAGGTACCAGATCTACTGAAGTGGAAACTTCCTTTTTTGGGGGGGGTAAAAAAAGAACAGGTTTGACAAATGTCTTGGTTTAAAAAAGAGCCCTCAAATTCTTGAAAAGTTCCCCTTTGACAACCAAGACTTCTAGTTTTCTAATTTGAAACACCCTTGTTCTGCAATTTAAGCTAATTATTAACAGCATGTTCGGAAGCTACTGAAACAAAACATTTTAATTGACCCAAACCAGGTGGCTTTATTTCTGTTTAGTTTCACAGGTTCTTGGGATTTTGATCTTCAGCTGGAACAGGAAATGAAAAAAGAAATCTCCAAGAGCTTTGTGAAGTAAACCCTTTTCTTAGCACTAGTACATGGAAGAAAGCCTCGTGTCTTTGCATCTTTGACTGTTGCTGGGCTCAGCAAAGCTCTTCTCTTCCAGCTAAGTAAGAAAGCAGCTCTCAGCTGGCTGTTGTCTTGCAAGCAAAGACACTCAGAGGTGACCTGGATGAAGCCATGCACACATATCTTTCAGCTACTCTGCTGGCAGGTGGCATCTCCCAGAGTCGCAGGCAGGTATGCAGGAAGAAACCGTGTTATCCCCTGAAAGGTTCCTTACCTGGATTTCTAAGGTTGCTGTGGCTGTTTCCTCCATGAGAAAAAGAGACAGAAGCCTGCCTTGCCCTTCCCCTGCAGATGCCTGCCCAGCTCCCTGGCAGGCTCACACATGAGGGAGTGCAGAGTCCCCGTGCAGCTGGACCAGGTGACCTTTGTCGTGCCCAGCCAAGTGTGTGCAGCGCAGCTCTCGGGGCCAGCGTGGCAGATGTAAACATGCAGCTCATCTGAATGCTGAGCCCTCCTTGATGAGGGAGAGCACTCAGGCATGCTAAGGGGCAGATATTTGATTGCCACAGCCCACCCTGAGCTTTCCAGTTAGCCAGGGAGATGATGGTGAAGGGATCTTCCCTGGAAGCAGTCTCACTGCTCTGTGCTGTCCCGCACTCTCTGCCGTGGGGTGGTACAAGGTGCAGCTCTTTCCAGGGAGAGAAGCTGCCCAATACTCTGGAGGGAAAGCCCACCAGCCCCAGCATGTGAACAGACACCTCACTGGGGAAAGTCAGGTCTGCAGAGCAGCGTTTGGTGCAGATGTGCTATGCTGGAGTGTCAGGAGAGCTGGGTAACTGCAGCAGGGAGGTTTCTGGTTCTTTGAGCAGCTGATCTTGGCAGTGCACTGGGATATGCACTAGGGAATATCAGGTGGGACCATTCCTTGAACTGGTAGCACTCCTGGAGGAGATTCAAATAGGACTTTGACTTGATATTGGACACAATGGGTGGTATAGCAGGTCTGTCAACATGCCAGCTTTCTGCTAAGGTCATCCAGAATCTGTTTAGCATAATTTGGCATTTCATAACTCTTAAAATTCTTTCCTATGGTTCTCTAAATGGCATGTAGAAACAAAGACTTTGGAAGGAGGAAATAATAATAATAATAATAAAAAGGGCAAGTTAACAACCTTTTAACAAAAATTATGCACGGGGCTGCATGGCAGAGGGAGATATTCATCCCCCAACTGCTTCACTTAATATGGAAATAAAGGGCAATTGATCAGAGCCAGTCACCCCCACAGCGCTGAGCAAGGAAAGGCCAGGCTGACAGTGTGGGGGAAGACACAACAGAAAGAGGCAGCTCTAAATGTTTCATTTTAATGTTCTCCCCCTGTAGCCCTTTCTGCCTTTTATGTAGTGCCTCTTCTCTTCCAGGTCTACTCAGGGAACTGACACTGGCCTGGGGATGTGCAGCTGGCTGGGGAGGGGCTGTGGGCAGCACGTCAGCTTGCAGCTTGTGGGCCAGGAGCTCACAGCCATTAAAAACTAGTGGTCCTCATGAACCTGCTCTTCACCTGAGACCAAACTGCCTTGACCCCAGAGGGCTTTCTCCTTGAAGCAGAGCTTTGTATTTCATCAGTTGCTTTCAGACAATTTCTTTCAAATTTTTGGGATCTCTCTGTGAGGTGACAGCTCAAGGTCATGCTTTCAAACCCTCATGGCCCCAGAGGGAAGCTTCCAAGCCAAATTATTCACTCCAGCAATGCCCATGCCAGTATGAGCATCCTCTTGAGTGTCCCAATGCTTGGGGCAGCTTTGTAGCCCAGCCAAGGGCAGAGGTGACAGTGCTTAGCAGAAGCTGGACATCAGCTTAAGTAAATGGGATTATGTGGAGATGAAGAGGGAGAGGGAAGATGAATGGGAAGATCAGAGCAGGAATGAAGGGGGAGAGGGAGGGCTGTGTGCTGTCTCAGGGGAGCCTGTCCCCAGGGACTGGCTACACCTTGGGGCAGTGAACCAGTCCCGCTGTCACACAGCTCCCCAGTGCTGCTGTGGGTCCATCTCTGGGACTCCCTCCCTGAGAAGGGAGCTGCAGGCATGCAAGTGCTTTGTGAGAGGGCTAGAGAAATATGTTCTGCTCTAAGTCTATCTCTAGAGACTGTGAGATACAGCCAAGGTGTTAGAAGGACACAGTCCCATGGTCTCTTTCCTCTCTGTCATTGACAGTCCCTGTGACCTCTGGAAATTCACTTTCCGTTTTCTGAGCCTTGATTTCCCCAGCCTGAAAACCAGTGCTGATTATTCCCCTTTCCTCTGATTTCCTGGCTGATTTCTACCACTTTTCAAGAAGGTAAATTTGACAGAGGAAATAAAGAAGTTTTCTGACTGCATAGCAGCAGCAGGGCAAAGTTTATCTAACTCATGTGGCCAGGAGGAGGATGACAGGCAGACAGCTGAGGAGAAGCAGGTCAGAGTATCAAACTGTGAATGACCTTGTTTGTTTTTTTTTTCCCTTCCCTGTTCCTTAATCCTGGCTATTAGTTCTTCTGTCTGAGGCACAGGTGATTATTTCCAAAAACCCCAATCATTTGGAAAGAAGCAAAATATTTTCATCAAACAGGGAAATGCTCATGAGAAGAGCATGAAACATGTGAACATCTGAACAGCACAGAAACGAGTGGAACCATCTTGTCAGGTTCAAGGAGGCTGAGAGTACTGGGGAGTGATGTGACACACAGTGAGTTCAGGGGACTTGCTGCTGTGCTTCATGCCTGGATGCCCAGCTCACACCCAGCTTCAAAACTGGGTTGCTCCTGCAGCTTGCGTGGAGACCAGTGCATCAGCTCTGGGGATGAGGAGATCTTTGTGTCAGGGGTGATGTTAAGTGATGGGTTTTATTAAGGTGATGAATGGGGACGGGCTTGTTTCCATTTTGCCTTGGTTGACAGCAGGCAGATGGTGAGTGAAAAGCAACTGGTTGTTGACTGTGATCACTGTGGAAATGTTCAGCTCAGTTGTTCAAGAAGCTTCAGCTGCAGTGCCAATGTCTCCCTTATTTACAAACAATGCAAACTTTTGCAGCCATTTGGATCATGGGAATGAGCAGAACTCAGTGACACCGGACCTAAGAGGAGCCCAGTGTGATCAGCAGTATGAGCAAAAGGGCCATCTTTTCCACTTGAAAATAGATCACATTTGATCTGAACTCTGGTGGCACACCACAGTGTCTCTGTGGAAAGGGCTTTCAAATCAGAAGCTCACTTTCATGTAATTTTTAATCTATTTTTGCAGAAGTGGCAGCTCTGGGCAGAGCAGAAATCCATCCTGACTCCACCCACAGAGCAGCTCCTGTAGCCAGAGCAAATTCCCTTTGAACTGCTCACAAGACTGTGTCTGCAAGGAGAACAAACACTCCAGCTGCAGACATGAGGGAAAGTACAAAATTACTCAAGGCCCAGTTGAAGGTGTTCTGTACATGTTTAGTACAGAACGCTGACACACGAGTGATTCCAGGAGCTGGGCTATGACAAACTAAGCTCACCTGGCAGAGGAGCCACGGTGGGCAGGGATTAAACAGCTCAAAGGGGGCTTGCAGGGCTCTGACCATGCCCAGGCTTTGCTTCATGCTCATGCTGAAGGACAGAGGTTATCTCCCAGCAGTTCCTGGGAGGTTTGGTCTCAGGAAAACAAATGGGTTGGTGTTGGTAAGCAAGAAAATCAACCCCTGGCTCTAACATTCACGCCATGCAAAATATCCTCTCTTTTTTTTTTTCCTGAAAAGAGGGTGAGGTGGGTGTTGATCTCCCTTTCCAAGTAATAAGTGATAGAACGAAAGGAAAGGCCTCAAGCTGTGCCAGGTACTCCCAGCAAATGGGAGCCCAAGGAAGTGGGAGCTTCAGCTAGTGAAAAGTGTAGGCTGGCTCTCCAACTACCAAATAAAAGTATGGATGGAAATTGAATGCAAAAGGGGATGATAATTTGAATCCAATCAGCCTGTGGACAGTGTTATAAGTAATCTTTTCACTTTCATCCCACTGGTTTTCTGAGGGATGGTCATGAAGATGGTGCCCTACCCCAAAGCAAAGACAGTCAGGACTGTAGAGGGGCTTGTATGAAGCATAATCAGTATTTGTCTCCCACTGAAACCTTGTTTGGAGGAGTCATTAAGTAAAGACCTGGAGGGAGACATGACTTTTGCATGTCTCCTCATGGCCATTTTGAAGCTAATGATGCACTCACGAGCCACAGGGATGGTTCCACACTGCTTTTGATCTAGGGATCTTCTGCTCAGGTGTAAACTCAACCTAAGCCAGGGAGCAGAGATGTCTCCAGCTGGGATGGCAGACCACCAGAAACTAACGCTGCACAAATCAGTTCCTAAAGCCAAAAAATGCATTGCCTTAATCAGAACAACACAGTGCATGTCCAAGGAAATTAAGCTGTTTATTATTCATCTTATATAAGGGAGGGGACAGGGGTGTTTCCTGGAAGAGGGACACAGAGTCAGTGACTGTGCAGGGAGAAGAGCCCAGTCTGACCACGAGGCACGGAAAAACCATGGACATGGGCCATGGCTCAGGCTAAGCAGCGCCTCAGGGGAGGAACAAGGGGTGCAAAAGGCCAGCAGGGCAGCTGCTCTGAGCCAGTCTGCGCACAAAGCCATAATGCAGCTTAGTGGTGCCATCCCAAAATAGCCTGCTTGTCCGGCCAGAAACCTCTCCAAATCGGCCGCCGTGTTTATTTAAGGAGACACTAATTTCCTTCAGCCCGGCTTCCCTGGCTTCAGTGACCAAATAATCACCTGTCAAGTGGCTTACACGGTGACAGACTGGAGGAGGGAGCACAGAGCAACGAGGATTCATCGCTCCAGGTGATTTTTAATATCCAAGAGGCAGCGGCAGACAGGAAGGTGATGGAAAAATGTGGACAGTGGCAACACATCTGTCAGGAGCTGCCTGTCCTGCAGGCAGACAGATGGGCTTTTCAGCAAGTTTCATCAGGAGAGTAACCTGCAATATGGCATGAAAGGGGAGAGAAGAACCAAAGGATGAAGACCTGTCCAAGGGGGACAGGGCACCACAGTGGGGGGTGTCAATGGGGGCTCGAAGAGGCTGTTTGATCTCTTGTTATGAAAAGATTGGCAGGAACTGGGCTGGATGGAGCCCAAATAATGATAAATTTTAGCTAGGTATGTGTAAGGAGGGTGAGGATGTTTGGGCAGTGCTTCTGGGCTGGGGTACAGAGCCTCCCTGCCCTCTTTGGTGACAGGGGTAGCAGGAGGGGAATTTCATAGTGTGAAGATCTGCTCATGCATATCTTGGTTTCTTGCTATTGGGACCTTTTTTACATAGCCAGCAAGAGGACTGGGATTAACTCACTCCCACATGGCTCAGTAATACCTTCCTTACCTTCAGGTGCTCCTTTGGGAGCTTTGCTCCAGTCTGCAGGTCTGAGTGGCTTTGAGGATCTTGCACCTCAAGCTCCAGTTCTGAACTGTCCTTGCAGTGCAATGTAAGGTGCTGTTCCCAGGGTCTGTACCTGCTTCCCTAATCCACAGTCTCAGCTGTGAGGTGTAAGGCAAAGTTCCCTGGATAGTCCCAGTCAGATGCTGTGTTTGCTGCTTGTACCATGCTCAGCAGATAAGCAGTGTGTTTTGTCCATACAGGCTGTCCAAGACAGGGCCCCACTGGGAGCATCTGAACATTGGCTTTTAATGCAGCTGAGAGTGTTGCCCTGAATCCCCAAATCCAGTGTTTTGTTTCAGTGGTAAAGCCACAGTGAATGTCTAGTTACTCATTGCCATGACATCCCCCAGATATTTTGCCTGGCAAATATCAGAATGACCAGTTCTATTGAGATATTCTTCCAGAAAGAAGAAACATATCCCCTCTTTGTTTTGGTTTTTTTTTTTTTTTTAGTGAACACCTCAATTTTTGCCATGACTTTGGGAGACCGCAGTTATAATTTATTTCTTTTTCCCCTTTCCAACCATCCAGGGAAATATGTTCACATTTCAGGGCTGAATGTACCTTGGAAACAGATTTTCTATTTCATTACCCTACTCAGCACCTCTGAGAAGGTATGATAAGAAGTGAATTCTTCCCTCGCTCTTATTTCTGGCAGGCAATAAGATATAAAAAAAAAATCTGGAAACACCCCTTGCTACTTTAGATTTATTTTTACTTGTCTCTCTGGGCCTGAGTTATCACTTTGCCTTAACTGGGTTGTCAATGGACCTGACATCAGCACCTGCTCTTCTCCTCCTGCTCAGGTGCTGGGGCTCCCTCCACCTCTGTTCCCAGCTCGCTTTCCCTCAGGAGCACCTGAGCTCTTGGTGCTTTCTGCCACCCAGTCTGCTTTTGTTTCCAGCTGAATTGTGATCAGCAAATGCACAAATATAGATGTTAGCGTGACTATTTACTGAAGGGATTAAGTGTCCTTCCACCTCCTGTTTTTCTGGTTACTTCTATCCCATTACCTGATATAGCTCTAGTTAAGCCCTTCTTGCCAGTTAAATGGGTGCTGTCCTGCCCCTCACCTGAGAGCAGGACATGGACCTTGACCTCCAAAGCTGGCTATTCTTCCTTGGGAGCTGAAAGAACAAGTGTGTTTTTATCTTCCTCCTGATACAAGCCTGAATTTTCTTTTTCCTCAAATAAAATTTCTCAAACTGTGTGAAACTGTCCCCTGTGTGAAAAGCAAACTGAGCTGGTCTCGGCCAAGACATTGTCCAGGTGGGCTGGTGTCAATATAACAGAGCTTCTTCCATCTGTGTCCTGTTGGTGCCATTAGCATTGAAAAATATTCTTAATTACAGCAGGATCATGCTCCCATGGCCTGCAGACAGATGATCCTAGGGAAGGCCACAGACACCTTACTTTCCCTAAGGGCCCTGACAAATCTCCTCTGGGAAAGTTGTTTTTCCCAAATGCAGGACTTGGGAAACTGGAATGCCTTGTCCCCTGAATGTTTAAGGGCTGGATGGGTCCTCCTGGCTCAGAAAGGAATTTTTCCTGAGTTTTGATCTTACTGTGCCAAACAGCTCCAGTGCAGCTCTGAATGCACGGGTGAGTAAATCAGAGAGGTGGGGTAGGAATAAAGGAGTTGAAGGAAGAATGGAGGGGTGGATGCAGCAGTAGAAAGATGAGTGTGGTGTAGACATACCAAAGTCTTTCAGTGTGTTACAGGGTCCCTTGCTCCACTTAAGAGTCTGTTGGCTGGGACTTTGTCTGAGACCCCAGAAGTAACAGAGGGAAAAGCTCCTGCCTGACTCCAGCAGGATTTGTTCAGTTACCATCACTGTACCTTTGTATCTCTCTGTGTATATCCCAGTCGTGCTGCCTGTACCAGGATCTGGCCAAGGGGAGGGTGTTCTGACCCCGGGCAGAGCACACATTCCTCCCCAAAGCACCTGCCTTTCTCTCAGGTCTATTTCTGTCCTCCAGTGTCCTTTCATCCCCACTTCCAGGGGATGCTCTGACTCTGTTTTCTGCTCTTCCTTTTTTTTTTTTCCTTTCTTTCTTTTCCTTGGTGTTAAATAAGCATTTTACTTTAAAGTGAGAAGACAGGGGTGAGCAGAAAGGTTAAACCACTGACTCTGGCACCTAGTGAGAAGCCCATTCCCATTCACACTGGGGAGTGTTTTATTTTGACAGTTGTTCCAGGTTGCTTCACTTCCTCATTCCCTTTGGGGAGCTGGTAATATTATTAGATTTGCATCTGGTTTGCAGATTATTTTACACATCTTCCCTCTGGTGCCTGTCTCAGAAGGTTCTTCACAGCCCCCAGCTTGCAGCATGACAGGAGGGACCATGCACTGTGTGGTGCCACCTGACAGTCAGGGGGCTCAGGGTCACCAGCTCCAGCCCCTTCCTGCTGTTTGGGGTGTCTGACATGGGGAGAGAGAGGGATGATCCTAAGCACCAGTCCCATGCTGGAGCTTTGCTCTAGGCAGTGGATCCAAAAGCTTTTGAGGAGACCTAGGCATCTCCTCGGAGCTGTGTTTGAGTTCAGACCCCACTGCCAGCAGGTTTTTGATTTGGGGGAGGGGAAATAGGGCTTTTGGCAGGGTTTAGGTGACCCTGCTGTTGGGGAAGGCAAATTCTGGGAAACAATTCTGGGGACAGGCAAATGACAAATGACAGCAAACACGAAGTGCCACGGTGTTCATCCTAGGGGCAGCTGGTGGCATGCTGGTTTCTCTGCATCCTGGGGCCAAATTCATTCTGAAAGCATCTCCCTGGAGCTGACATCAGAGATGCCTGTGAGACAGGGACTGCTGGCACTACATCTGAGCCCTGTCACCCACCAGGAAGTGGGATGACCTCCCAGCCTGACTGGGGACAGATCCTCAGGGAATGGCTGTTAGCCCTACCCTGCCTACTCATGAGGGTGAGGAAATGTCACCTCCACCCTGTGCCCATGCCAAGGCTCCAGCCATCCAGGATGTGCTTCTTGGCTCTGCAGCCTTTGTGGTGTGCCTTGTAGGTGCAGAATCTTCCTGATCACCAGGCTTTAACAGGGCTGGAGCTTTCCTCCCTTGGGCTCTCAGCTGTTCAGGCCACTCAGGCCAGTGTGAAAATCACAATCTGTGCTCTCCTGTTCCCAGCTGACCACTTTAGAGGCTGGTGCAGCTGTGCAGCTGCAGCTTTTTCAAGGCAGACTCTCCCCCAGTGTGTCTTATTTGCACCCAGTGGAGTTTATTGCTCACAGGCTCTCAGCTCTCAGACTTTGCTCTGATTTTCCTCTCCACAACCCCCCACTGGGTGCTTTCTGGTCCCTCCCCAGCTCACTCTGTAATCAGATCAGCTCCCTGCAGGGATCCATGGAGGGACACTCATTCTCAGTGTCTCACTGATTGGGTTTGTTTCAACACAGGCTGATTGTGAAGAGGTGTTCTCAGGGCTGTGTGGTAGCTCAGCCTTTGGAAAAGGAAACGCCCTGCTACTTCAGCAGTTAATGATAGCCCTTTGCTGATGAGCCCTGGCTGAGCTTTGCGCAGAGGTTTTTCTTTGGAAGGTTTTTATACCAGGTAGTGCGAGTCGGTGTTTTGTTTTTGTTTTTTGGGGTTTTTTGGGGGGGTATGTGTGGGGGGTGTGTGTGTGTGTGCGTGTGTGTGTGTAATATGTATTTTTTTATTCCCTCTCCTGCCTGAGGCTGCAAGAGGAAACAAGAAAAATATTTGACCTGCAGCCAAATATCTTAGCTTGACTTTCATGGTCAGATTCTTCCTTTTGGAAGATGTGAGCTTGGGGCTGACTTACTGTTTTCTCGGTTTGTACCTTGCATTTTGAAATGGCTCTCACCTGGATCAGAGCTGGTTACCTTTTCAATGATTCTGTTGCAGGTTTATTCAGAGCTCATCTCTTGTAAGAGGTTTCAATTATCCATCTGCATCTTGCCTCTGGTCCTCTGCATTTCCTGTACCAGTCATACTCCCATCTGCCACGCAGAAGCACCACGCAGTGATGACAGCAGTGGTGAGGCATGAGCTCAAGCTCCAGCTGGGTAGAAGTTTTCTGTCAGGGTGGTTGAGCTCAAGATCCCACTTCAAGTCTGGAAAAAGTCTCTTGGTGTTCCCTGTGTCAGGCACATTCTTCGTGCACTGGAAACTTTTTGGTCTTGTAGAGGGCTGTGGAAACTGAGTTTCCTGCTTTTCCTAAGAGGAGGATGTGTTCATTAAAGCAGACTCTGCTCCCTGCTCAGTCTCCAGACAATTGCATTCCCCTCATGGGCTTTCCTGTTTAAACCAATAGTCCAGGCCTTCTCCCAGTGAGCTCAGTCTCCTTTCTGCTGTTTCTATAGCAACGTCTTATCCTAAAGGAGCCTGAAATCCCTTTGTAAACACAGTTTGAGGATATGCCCACAAACCTGCAGGAGGGACGATGGCAGGTGCCCCAGAGCCCAGAGGGAGGAAGAGGAAGTCAAGAGTCATCTTGTGCCACTCTGGTTTTACAGGCAGATTGGAAAGATTTATTTTTGCCAGCCCAGCTGGTGCTTTAATCACTCTGCTGCTGCTCTGCACTCAGAGGAAAAGGGTCAGGAGGAGGCCTGTGGTGCCTGTAAGTGGCTGTGGCTCTGGGCTACCAGAGGACCTTCATGGCTCACAGCCCTTGGTCTCCTCCTGGCAGCCCTACACAAAAGGAAGCCTTGATCCAGCATCCCTGGACAGCACAGAAGAGATTCCTGTGAATTTCGTAGGGATAGCCCACATGGGATATGAGCAGGGCCCAGCCTGCTTTGCCTGGGAGATTGTGAATCCAAGCACAATGTGCCATTGGAATGGAAGCAGGGTTAGCAAATTCAAATATAGTCCTATATTTGTGATGGACCATAAATCCTTGTTGCTCCCCTGGATAAATCCAGCATGGATCACAATTCCTTTGAATACAACATTGCTGGTGCTCCCACGCTCCCCAGTGATCCTGAATCTGGCTGAACACTGCCTGAGCAGTGTGTGCTGAATGCACTGGCTCATCGTTACTGTTTTAAATTGTCTGGGATGGCACAAAAAGGCACCAAGGTTGGTGGCAGTGTGAACAGCAGATCAGACAGGTCTGCCCTCAGGGATGCAGAGCTTCATCTTGCCTTTGGATCCATTTGGGATCCTTGAGCTCCTAAATGGCCCTATGGACTTTATCTACTCAAGGATGTTTTTCTACCCTTGCCTGTGTATTTTTGTCTTGAAATTTTCTAGAGGAAATCTCATGGCATAGAGAGCACGTTGTCCTATCTCCTGCCTGGGATAGATAAAGGGGTGGCATAAATTCCTCATGAATGCTCTGAAGGAAAGTTTCCTGGTCCCCTATCACCACTAAGACCGGTAAGCAGTGTGGAAACACCAAAATGTGTTTCCAGAATGGGTTTCATGTGGCAGTACAGAGCAATGGGTTTCCCCCAGCATGTAGGCATTCCAAGCCATCTGGAAGCTGAAATCAGTCTTTGATGATGAAAATGTCAGGAAAGCACATCTATGGGGGTGTCAAATTCTGCAGTCCCCAGGCAGGCATGGTTGACCTCACGTGTGGGTAAGCTGATGGGATCCTTTCAGGGCCACCTCAGAAGAGGTATCCAGCCACAACCTCTTCTCAACAACTTTGCCCTCAAAGTCCTCCAACACTGACTGTGCCAATGGCACATCCTTCTGAGGATGTGCTTCTGCCTGTGCCCAGCTCTGTCACAGTAGCAGTTGTGTGAATGATTCTGAGGATGTGGAAGTCGTGGTTTAGCACTTAATCAATTCTATTAAAAGGAGCAGAGGAGTTGCGTAGCAGAGGAACACAGAATATCTGTGGTGTCAAAACACAAAACAATTGCCATGAAATTATGCTGATTATTCATGTATTAATTGGAAAAAAGACAAGCTCTGGAGGAGGCTCCGATTGCTAATTCCCCTCCTGAGACAGGCACAGAAAGGTATCCTGGAGCAAAATCCACCCCCTGGGAAGCCCTCCCTCAGCCTAAGAGGAGGAACATTAATGATACAAACCCAGAGAACTTGTCCTGGGGTTAGTGTGACTGTTTAGACAGGGTGAGGTGGCAGTGTCTTATCACACGCTTTTTTTCCGCTTCCCTTCCCAGGGATAAGTCTGTGTAGAAACAAGAAGCTGTCTTGTTGACACTTGGGCATCAGCCCAGACACTGTCACCATCTGTTCAGCCCTGGAATGGGGTTGGGAATCTTCGCAGATGGAGGATGAGAGCTGATGGTTAGACATAAACCAAGAGCTGTCACCTCTGCAGGTGAAAAGATCGTCCTCATGCTAGACTGAAGCATCAGCCCCTGCCAGGCAGCCCTCGCTGCAGGGAGCCTTGTTTGTTCCTAAGATCTCTGCCAGCTGTGAGGTGCTAGAAGGAGAGCAAGGTGGAGAAGACACGGTTGTTGCTGGGAGACAGGGAAAATGACAAAGGTAAAAGTCACTTCCCTGGTTTGTTGGTTTTGTTGTGGTTTTTTTCCCCCCTCGCAGATTTGCGACTCTCTGTACCTGTGAAGAACAGACTCTGAAAGCCAAAACACAGGAGAGAGGGTGGTGTGAAAAGCCTGACCTTACAGATGCAGAGTGTGATTGTTTCAGTGACTTCATTTATTTTGCTGCTTTACTCCAAGGGTGTGCTGCTGTGCAGCTTAAACCCGGGCCAGAAGTTCAGCTCAGTTTTAAGCCCTTGGTGTGGACTGACCTTTAGTTCCCACTCTTTCTTGTTCTTTACAGTTGCTTATTGCCAGTCCAAACAGCCTGGTGCTGCGACCTGCTTCGCCCCAGAGGTGATTTAGGCCCTCGGGGTCTCTCACTATAAGGAAGTTGGTCACCCCTTGAACAATGTTGTTTGTGCACAACACTCAGCAGTTTGGTGTGGGTCAGGGATTAAACTGCTGGGCAGGGGGAGGTTGTTCCTTCCTGCCACCACTGAGGGGACAGGAAAACTTCAGTCATGGCAGCAACAACTGAGATTTTACTAGAAAAAGGGCAGTTATGGAGGCCTCAATCTGCCTCACTCAGACTGACACCAGGAGAACCTTGCTTTCAACAAGCAGCATGTAAAGCAGCGAGAGCAATGCCCCTCTTCCTACTAAAACAGATTATTTGCCTCAGTAATGAAGAAAATGTGAGCAAAACCAAACTGCTCCAGACCTGCTGTTTAGCCTGTGCACATGTGTTGCTAAACAGAGTGAGCAGCCTGGTCACAGCTGTGTGGGAGTGGGCTCAAGTGACAGACCAAAACATGTGAGCTGCAGGTAATGGATGGAGAGCTCTCCCTGCTCCTCAGGGAGTGTGAGGAGTGAGCACTCTTGGCTGAATTGTGCCCGTGGCTTGGACTGACTTCAGCTTTCCATGGGAAACCCTCCCTGTCCTTGCCAGCCTGGCTGCTTGCCTGGGTGTGTGCCTGGGTGATGGATGGTGGCTTGGATGTCACCCAGGCAACGAAACCTTGCTCTTGTGCTCCTGGACATGTGGCATTGCCTGTGGCTGTGTGTGGAGACTCAAATTCCCTGCTCTTCCCCACGGCTCCTGAAGGACATAGGCAGCTCTGACCTCTCTGGAGGAGTATGGAGGGATGAAATGGGAAGCCTTTGAAAGCCAGTGCCCAAACAGGTGACTGGGAAACGTGGTGTTAGCAGTGGGGCTGTTGTGTATTGCAGGAATGACCATGAGGAGGGATGGTCAATTGCTCAAACCAGGTCTGGGTCCCTTGAGAGGAGCCCTGTGCAGCTGCTGAGCTTGGGTTGGGGTGTCCAGTTTTCCCTGTTCAGCCATCCCAGCCTGGAGGGCCTGAAAACCCCTTGGGAGTCTCTCTGGGACATGGGATATGTCAGTGCTTATATGAAACCAAGGCTTTGGGAACTGCCTGCTGGCACTGCTGTGACAGGACAAATGGGGACAAAGAGCTCAGGCCCTGCCTCCCCTGGGTCCTGTGCCTTGGTGCTGGCTCCATCCTGGACCAGGGAACCAACGAGGGCTTTAAACAGCCCACAGCCTGTCTTTCTCTGTTTCTCTGGGGTTTAAAAGCTATGAGGTGGGGATTGCATGCTTTCTCAGGGTGCTCTCTGGTATCTGGTAAGGGGCTGATCTGTCCCCACAGAAGACAGGTGTCCTGCTGTCCTGCAGCTCTGCCTGTCCCTCTGCCTGTCCCAGTGGCACGTGCACAGACCGAGGCTCCCGGCAGCCTCCACCTTTTGAGCCCTGTGGGTTGAAATGAGCTGACCGATTACGGAGTTACGAGGGTGGGCTGGCACACTGGTGGGTACACGTGGTACCCATGCTGCCTTTCTTCAGAAAAACAGGTTAATAACAGTAATAAAGCCTTCAGCTTTGTTGCTCTGGTGAGGTACCAGCGTGCTGTCATGCTCTGATGGTAAAACACTTCAATCCAAGTGAGCAGAAGGTGATGGCCCTGTGGAGAGACATATGTTCCTGCTCTATTATTTTTATTGCTCTTAACAGCACTGTTTTTAAAAGCCCTCCATTTCCTGATCACACCTTGGAGTGCCAAAAGCCGGTCTCCATGGAGGGGGAAGGCAGGAGGAGCGACCTGGAGGAGGCAGGCAGGAGAGGCTGTGCCTGTTTAAGCTCTGTGACTGTGGGCAGGGAGGGATGTGCTGTGGAGATCTCAGTGTTCCCAAGAAACCACTTGCTTTGTGCTTCACCCTGCCTGGCTGCTCTGAGCAGGGTGTGCTGTGGGAGCTCTGCCATGCTCGGTACCCCATCTGTGTCCAAGTTGCCTGAAGAGCACTCAGCTCTCAGCAGGCCAGCAATGGCCCATCTGGACTGATTCACAGGCAGAAGGAGCACCTGGGCTGCTTTCTTTGCTGTGCTCCCCAGAGCCATCATTGACACCTTTCTCTTGAAGCACCAAGATCTTGGCAGGCAGCTTCAGCTCAGCTGGCAACACAGATCAGGAGAAGTTGAGGGTGCATCCAACCCCTGCTGCCCCCAGCTCCTAATCAAAGCAGGAATGGAGCATGCAGCCCCCCAGCAGTCTGATGGAGTAGGATGCCTCTAAAACTGTATCTTTTGCTGAGAGTTGACAAATTTCCCCATCGGGGGTGACCTAATGATTTAGCTGAGCCAGAGGCTGGGGTCCCTCACTGTAGTGTCACTCCAATACTCATTGATATACAGAATGTGGCCCATGGGCTGTCACCTTGGTGGGGTGGAAATCTGCTCTGTGCTCAGAAATCCTCAGAAGCTGCTAAATCAGAGATACTTGGAGAGATCAGAAAGAATCTGTAATGCCAGTGCTGAGACTTTTGGCATGCCAACGTCCACTTCTAAGAATTAGGAAAAAAAAAAATGTCCCCCTGAGATGGCAGTGGGGAGTGCACCTGGCCCTGGGCTGGTGATGAATTGCAAATCACTGTGTTTTGTAACAGGGCAGCTTCTTGCTCTTCTCTCCACCCTCAGGAAGAGATATCTCTGCTGCAGATCAAAACAAAATAGATTGAAGTAACAGTTCAGATGAAGGCACCTGTGCACCTAGGGAACCCTGCAAATTGCTCTGCAATCTCCCTGAGAGAGCAGAAGGATACACATGTATTTTCTCTCCATTTCCAAAGAAAATGAGACACAGTGAGGTTTGCAGGCAGAGAGATGGAGTTCAGAAGAGACCTGCCTGTGTGGGTGGAAGCAGTGACAACCAGGAAACCTCCAGACTAATGGAAAATGCTACCTGATGGATGCATTAATGACAAGGAAATCTGCGGTTTCAGTGCCTGACAATCAAATGTGGGAGTGTGTATGGATGGAGGCTGCTGAGAAGAGTCTTGATCCAGCAGCTCCCGTGTGCAGGTGAAAGCAGGATCTGCCAGGGAGTCTAAAGATAAGCCATGCCTAAGTAATAGTTTGAGCTGAACTGGCTCTTATAAATGGGGGAAATGGTCCAGTCTTTCCCAATAAATTCAGGATACTTCCTTTCACATTCATTAGTAGAGGGGTCCCTGCCCATCCTTATTTGCAGCACTGCCCCAGCGCCTGGGCCAAGCTGTCTGAGCCCAAAATGCAGCATGATCTATGTGACTTTTCCAGCCTTCATTCACGGCTCACAGCCAGGGCATTTCATTCTTTTTTTTTCCTGCTGGCCAATGCAAAAATGACTGTCCTTTGCTCTGCAAAATGCTTGGAGCACCAGCAGGAAGAAAGAAACCAGTTTTGTCTGAATGGAGCGAGGAGGAAATGGAGAAATAAAAGGACATGTCCCTGGCACTCTGTGAGCTGGGCTGGTTTCAGTGATCAAAGGTGACATTAGAGCTGGGAGAGGAGCTGCTTTAAATAAGTGAGTTTCGTCTTAATTGCATCTTTCTAAAGCCAGTGTAGCTGTTGTGCAGTGAAACCTTTCTGAGCCAGAGCCTGATTGAGAGGATGGAACAAAGGAAGAAAGAGAAGGGGAAGAGCACGGCTGTGTCCCCAGCATTTGCTGAGGAGGGCTGGAGGAGGCTGAGATTTGCCAGAGCATGGTGGTGTGTGTTTCTCTGGCACTCTGCTGTGCTGGGGTCTTGGTTTTGAGATCTCCTTGGGGACAGCTGTCAAGATGGCAGACCCAAAAGGAAGAGCAGTAGCTCCTTCAGGAAGTCTCCAGGAACTGCAGGTAGCCCAGGGGGTTTCTGTCCCATGTCACAGTTGTGAAGGAGGTGGGATAAGATCAATAGTGACTCTTCTGCCTGCCCAGGGCCTGACTCTTGGAGCTGCCACATCCATAGGAACATGCAAAGGAGTTTGAACCAGCCTCTGCTGGCTCCAGCACTGAGGGTCTCTGCTACCTCCACCTGAGGGGTCAGGTCTCCCAGTGTGCAAAATTCCCTGTGTGAGAGTCAGAGGCACAGCTCTGTGGTGATCAATCCACAGCCTGAAAGAGGCTCACACCTGCTGGGATGAGATTTGCTTGCCAGATCCCAGCTGTGTCCTGGAGAGCCCTTCCCCATCTGTGAGCAAAACCAAGTGGGGACAACAACAAAGCTGAGGATCTTTGACATCCCCGGATGATGGAGTTGGCCATACACCATGGGGCTGGTGCTTTATCAGCTGAAGCCAAGCAACCCTAATGAGCAGCTGATTAGTTTAATCACAGCTTCACCTGTTCATCAGGAATGGAGCATTTCCTAATCAGCTGCAGGAGGGGCCCCGAGAGGGGTCCAAGGTCAAGGAATTTGAAAAATAGCTCAGCAGGGAGAAAGGGGACACTGGTCTTGCAGGAGTTGGACACAGCTCCATTTTCTTTTTTTCTTTTGGTTTAGGTACCCTTTAGGTTTAGTAGCAGCCTGAGAGCATTTGGTCAGAGAGCACTTCTGTTTCTCTTTAACAAATTGGTTGGAGGTCACATCCAGAGGGTGTTGGTCGATGGCTCTGGACATCAGTGACAAGTGGTGTCCCTCAGGGGTTGGTGTTATTTAATATCTTCATTAGTGACACAGATGGAGGGATTGAGTGTACCCTCAGCAAGTTTGCAGGTGACACCAAGCTGAGTGATGTGGGTGACACACCTGAAGGATGGGATGCCATCCACAGGGACCAGAGGAATCTCATGAAGTTTAACAAGACCAAGTGCAGGGTGCTGCATGTGGGTAGGGGCAATGCCTGGTATAAATCCAGGCTGGGGGATGAAGACATTGAGAGAAGCCCTGCTGAGAAGGGCTGGGGGCGTTGATGGATGAGAACCTCTGCTATGAGGGAAGGCTGAGAGAATTGGGATGGTTCAGGCTGGAGAAGAGAAGGCTTCAGGGTGACCTAATTGCAGCCTTCCAGTACCTGAGGGGAGCCAACAAGGAAGATGGAGAGGGACTATTTATAGGGGTCTGGAGTTACAGCACAAGGTGGAATGGCTTCAAACTGACAATAGATTTAAATTAGATATTAAGAAGTTCTTTACTGTGAGGGTGGTGAGGCACTGGAATAGGTTGCCCAGAGAAATTGTGGATTCCCCATCCCTAGCAGCATTCAAGGTTGCACTGGATGGGGCTCTGAGCAACCTGGTCAAGTGGAAGGTGTTTCTGTCCATGGCATGGGAATTAGAACTGGATGATTTTTAAGGTCCCTTCCAACCCAAACCATTCAATGATTCTATTATTTTTGCTCAAGATGTGTCTGTAGTCAGAAATGGGAAATGCTTTGCTTACTGCAGGAATGAAACTGTCCCAGGGAGCAGCACCACATTTCACACCACTGAGAAGTGCTCAAGAATTGTCCTTAGGGTTCAAGGCCCAGCACAGACTGTGCAGTCTCTCTGTGCCTCAGTTCCCTCCGTGGATTTGATTGCTCCTAGAAGTTGCGCAGAACCACCAGACCTTCCACCCCTTGTAGCTGGTCCCCTGGGGGGGAACCCTAAACTGTGAGGCCCCTCAACTCTGCTCTGGGTCTTTTGTGCCAAAGCTCAGCTGGACGGGAAGGGCTGAGCCTTCTTCCCTCAGAGAAGCTTCCGATGCCTTCACCCTCACACACAGGCATCTGCTTTGCCCTCTGTTTTTACCTGCCTTTGGCTTTCAAGCCCACTTCCCCTGTGCTCTCCTGAGTCCCACGCTGTGCCTGCTGCCAGCCTGGCTGTGCCACCGCGGGAGGACAGGGACGGTTGCATAAGCCACTCTCTGTCCTCCCGCATCGGCATTCATGCTGCACAGCCCCTATTATTGGGCTTGCAAATGACACTAATTTCCCTTCCTAAGCCCTCCCTATAATTTAGCAGCAATGTCCTGTACTCAGATATTATTAGCTGTGCCTTACGTGAACAGTTGCCCTCTTTCTTTTGGTGGGGGGAGATAATGAATTTGATAGGGAGGGCAGACCCGCACCAAGAGCCTTTGTCTTTATTTTTTAATTGACCTGGCTGGCTGGGTTGGAATGGCATTACACAGGCTCTGCTGCAGCCAGCCTCATTGCTCCTCAGCTGTCAGCATCAGCTCAGAGGGGATCCCCAGACCTCTGCACTACAGGAGCAGGATGTATCACGAAGCAGTCAGTGAAGGCAGTGGACAGAGGGCTTTCTAAGCTCCAGGTAGCTGTGATCTATTTCAAGTCCCTTCACTTCTTGAGAGGCTCAAAGCCACCCAGCTCTTTTGTTATACCCTGTTCCTTTAAGATTTCATTGTGCTGGGCTGAATACAAGGTGACCTTGACCTTAGGCACACCACACATACACCTGAGTGTGTTTTGTTCAGAGTAGAGAGAAGAAGGAATTGTGAAAAGATGAGCTGCAGATACACTGACCTGCCCCAAGCCCGGGCCATCCATGCTGTGAGAAGCTCAGCCCATGCGGTGCTGCCTTCCTGGCCTTTCCTGCCCATGCTTCCTCTCCAGCCAGCACACCCTTTCCAGTCCAGGATGCTATACAGGGAATTTCTGGTGGCTCCACAACCATGTTATAACTCATACCTTGGCCTCCAGTTCCTCCTGCTCCTCCAGCATAGATCAGAAATATGTGAACAGACAAATGCAGTCACTGCCCCCACTATCCAAGTGACACTTTGTCCTTGCCCCAGCAAGAAATAAGGTGGCCATGAGAGGTTTCTACCCTAGCAGAGTGGTCACTAGGATGCTTCTCTAGTTCTCATAAAGGAAAATAACTCCAACCAGCAGGCAGGAGGAAGCAGGATTGTCTCCAGCAGGCACAGGATGCCCAGGTGAGGGGTCTATATCCCAGGCTGCTGTAGCTCTTTCATCTGCTTCTGAGCACACTTGGAGACCATATAACCTGAATATCCTGAGTTGAAAGGGACTCACAAGGGTCATTGAGGTCCAGCTGCTGGCCCTGCAATGGTTTTACACTTCATGCCATTCCTGTGTTTTGAGGCTCTCCTGCCTTAGTTCACTGGCCATGGGCAAACTCTGCTGCTGGGTGTGGACAAGGGCAAGACTCAAGCCCTGGGGAGCCAGGGAAGGAGCAGATAAGGGAAGGAGAGCAGACAGGGAAGCCGTGAGGTGCTGGTCAGGATTTCTTGGTTGGAGAACACTGTTGGAAACTCAGCTCTGTTTTCCTGGGCACTGGAAAGAGTTTTCCTTCCTTCCATGCAGTCACCAGGAGTCTTATACTGGCAATAGATGAGGAATTGACACTCTAGCTTCGTTAATTTTCTGGGCATGCTTGTACTCAGCAGTGCCATGAGTTTGAGAAAAGGATTTGTATCTGGCTAAGTAAACATATTAGAGATTCAGTCTATAGAGGAAGAAGATCATCTTCTGTTGACCGCTCTCCTCCTGATTACCAGCCCTCCCTTGAGCAGATGCTCAGCCCTGCAGCGGGGATCACAGATGCTGGCTTCTTCTCAGCTCAGTTTCTGCAAGAATATAATATTCCTGCTGATAATTAAAGATAAAATCCAGGGCTTTGCTACAGGCTATCTCTGCTGGTGACCCAGGAACTTAATCTGAAGCTTAGCGAAGGTTTTGCTAATTTTAAACCTGGAAGGGCTATTGGGCTGGGCTCAGTAATGGAGGGAGGCAGAAAGCCCAGACAGACTGAGTCGGATCAGCTTGTGCTGTCATTTCTTCTGGCTTTGATTCAGTTCTCCTGGGAAGACACCCAGCTGGGCCCTGCTCCTTCTCTATGTCACCTGAGGTTGCTCCACCAGCTGGCTTCAAAGCTTCAATGCTGGCAGAAATCTCTTTGAAATATTTTGTGTTCACCTGAGAATATAAAAAATAAAAGGAAGAGGAAGAAGAAAGCAGGGAGAAGAAAAGCTCTGTGGGCTTTTGGAAGTGTGTGATGGATGTGCCCCCTGCCAGCTGTGTGCTGGATCAGCTGTGTAAATCCTGGGGGCTTTGAGAAGATCCACCCACCTGTTCTTGAAAGGATTCAGGTTGGGAAGAGAGAGCAGAGTGGGTGGAGAGGACAGCAGCAAGCACTGGTGTCACCAGAGCCCTTCCAGGGCCTGCCAGTCCTTGAGGTTGCTCGTGACAGTCACTGACAGGAAGGGACTGAGACTGGGTACAGGGGGTCAGGCAGGGACCAGGACTGCAGGGAGGAGACACAGATGCCAGGAGCTGCTGTTGGGAGTTTCAGGGCAGTATCACAGCTGTTGATCTCTAGTGTCTGCCTGAAAGGATGTGTTGGTGATGACAGCTCCTCTTTCCTGGCCAAGATCCTTCTGGGGGTGGATTAGCAGTGGTCTCACTGCCTCTTGGCATATTAAGAAACCTCCCAAACAAACGAGTGAGTGAATGGAGGGGGTGAGCTCATGCTGGTGTTTATCATCACTCCCATCAGAGACACTCTGCAGTTTTGTGGTTTTCCTAGGAGATAATGAGGTGATCTTTATCAGTGCTGAAATCAGCTGGGTCTGTCCCTCCGTGGAGGAGAAAAACTGGGCAAACCTTCCTGTCTCTCCTGCTGGCCAGCAAAAGCAATTTACACATTGAGTGTGCAGTGTCTGGAGAAGCATCTTTGCTCCTGATACCTCCCTGGTGCTGCCAATGGCTGTCCACCTCCCTTGGCAGCAGGGTTTTATTTTTCCCTGTTACCTGTATTTTCCCACCAGCACTGTGATACTGATGCCTCTTATCTCCAGGGGGAAGAGGTGGAAATGCCTTCTCTAAAAGTTTTGCAACTTGGTTTTGGTCAGGTGACGTTTCAGAATGTTTTCCCCTCTTGCTTTCTTCAGTGCAGTGATACAAAGATCCTTCCCGTTTCCCAAATGACCGATAATCAAGCCTTAAAAGCAATAATCTGAAGACATGAAATTTTTCAGCAGCTATAAGTAGCTTTTAACATAGCTTCAACTATTTACACTGGTTTGGCATTTTGTGTCTGGAGTGGGCAAAAAAAAATAAATTAAGAAACACAAAAAAACCAACAACAACTACCCCAAAACACACACACACACACACAAAAGCCCACAAAAAAAAAACCCAACAAAACAAAAAACCCAAAACAAAACAAAAAATACCCACAAAAACCCAACCAACCAACCAAAACCCCAAAACAAATGAACAAACAAACAAAAAAAGCCCAAAAAACCAACAAGAACCCCCAAAACAAAACCAACAACAACAAAAACAACAACAACAACACAACCCAAACACAACAAAACAAAAAACCCCACAAAACCCCAAGATTGCAAATACCAGATTTTCCTTCAGTTGAAGGAGGATAACTCCTCTCACGGCTCCAGCCCCTTTCTCTGCCAAGACTCACAGCTGCACATGAATCTTGCAGGTTGTCTTCTGATCCTCTGGTCGTAACATCTAAGTAACTATACGGGCAGGGAACAGGAGAGGCCAGCAGCACCAGACCCTAGGGATGATGTGTATGGAAAGGAACTGTTGTGCTGGTTCCCAGGCCCTGACATCCCACAAGCCTGCCAAGATTTCCTGCAGTCTGGCAGCAGATCATGCCCAGGAATATTGCTAATGAAAGTTATCTTTTTATTGCTTTTAGAAGTGTGGAAAGTTGGGAGTTACTGCACATTCCCTGTGGGGTGTCTGGGTTTCTGGAGATTACAGGAGCTGTAGGGAGAAGATCCTGAAAGGGTGGGATTTCTTCTGAAGCTTGGTCATGAGCTTGGAACTGGATCTCAGCCCCGTTCCATGGTCCTGGAGAGTTGCACAGGTTTGTGAAGCACGCTTGTGACCTCTCCCGTTGCTGCAAGGAGTTATTGGGAAAGGACAAAAGAGAGCAGGGAATGTTTCTGAGCCACTGTACAAATCCATGAATGAGAATCTTGAAGACTGGCTTTCCTCCTCACATCCAAAGTCCTCAACTCCAAAGGCATGGCAGGACTGGGAGAGGCAGCAAGGATGGCCACCAGTGTGTGAGGTGTCTGTGCAAAGGACAAAGGAGGCAGGACTCTTTGGTCTTGGACCAGAAACATGCTTTAACTTGTCATCTTGTCTCTTTCCTGATGCTTCTAATATGAAAGCAAATGTGCCTTGATTGAGCAAAACAGGGAGAAAATGGAAAATGCATAGCACAGGGCTGATGATAGGACACTCGCTCTTGCTCTGTCCCTTGGGGCTGATTTTCCAACCTTGCCATGCACCGAGCTCCTCCAGAGAGGCAGGAGATGCTCCCTGCAGCAGTCAGGCAGGAAGCTCTCGATGGCACGTACACAGCCTCGGAAGGATCTCTGAGTTTGTTCCACCTGGAAGGTGGTGCCTGCCCCCAGAGCCTGCAGCTGGAATGTTTCAGGCAATGGAGGCCAATTACCTGACACGTCGAGCAATTTGGGAGTGATTTCACGCTCCTTGGGCGTACCAAAGCTGTGCCCGGAGAACCTGTGCTCCTGGAGCAGGGATGCTAAACATCAAACAGGACTTGAAGTTTCCAGCGTTTAATTTCCCATTTAGCCAAGGCAATTAAAAGCATCACCATGTAAAGTGGAGGATTTTCTCCTGCATTTTTATTTGCCTGTGTCCTTAAAGAGAGCAGCTCATCCATCCTCCTGCAGCAGGAACAAGCCCGTCTGCTTGCCCCTGTCAAGGACATCTGAATCTCTGCTCCATATTTCCACAGCCCTGGAAGCCTGGACTCTAAGAGGATGCCCTAATCCACCTGAAGAACCACAGTGCAGGCACATCTCCATATGAGATGGCTCTTCTGCTGCTGGCATAGCCAGCAAGGCAGCAAGGGAAAGAGGATGAAAATTAATTTTGAGAACAGGGGCACTGATTGGGGTGAGAAGGTGGAGCGAGATTATTCTTGGAGTTCCCAAGTGAAAGGAAGAGAACAATAGATGCAATTTGTGGCCAGTGAAATTCCAATTAGACATTAGGATAGAAATTCACCCTTGGGATGGTCTGATACTTGGGACAGGGGTCCAGGAAGGTGGTGAGTCTTAGTCCTTAAAGATATTCAAGCCTTGACTGGATAAAGCTGTCCCTAGCCAGTACAAGAGGGGTGATGGCTGGCCACCTTTAAGCTTTGCTGTCTGGGTTATAGGTCCGAAAGCATCGATTTCTCGCTGAAAAAAGGGAATAGCACTGATGACTGCAAAACTGGTGAGAGGCAGCTAGACGGGATGGTGAAGATGCCCCTGGAAGTACCACAGGAATAAGCCAGCCCTCCAGCAGTTGGGAGGTGTGCTCCCAGGGCAACTCATCCCTGCAGCTGGCCATTCCCCGGTTGTTCCACTGGGCACACCCAGGTATTTCCCCTCAGGGCTGCGTCTTGGAGAGCTTTGAAGTGCATTTCTTCCCATTCAGTTATCTCTGGGAGCTCTGGAGGGTGGTGGCAGAGGTGGCTGCATCAGTTCATTTGTTCTCCAGGATGGGTTTTTAACCAAGTAATTAAGGGTTGCTTTCAGTTGTACCTGAGAATCAACCAGTGAGACAGAGATAAGGTAATGGCATCGCAGCTGGTCCTCCACTGTTATTTCTGGCTATGAATTAATCACAGCCACTGAGGCACTGTGAGTAAGTGCATTGATCATTTGCTACAACAATAAGAATTTGAACCAGTTATGCTCTTTTCCTCTCTAGAAATACTTTGGAAACTGCTGACTTAACGAGCATGAGTCCAGGCTCTTCCCAGAACACTAATAGCATCCATTAAGAAAGAAAAAAAAAAAATCATCCAGCCCTTTATTTTGTGGCTGCTGAAAAGCCTGTTGCTGTTAGCTGCCCATGTCTGGGGTCTGCCGAGGGAGACTGAACTCTCCAATTCACAGGAGGATCCAAGCTGTTCCCTCAGAGAGACTGGGAAAGATTAAAAGCAGCTGAAGGCAAACCATGCTGGCTTGATGAATGGCATTTGGATGCTGTCATGTTGTGACTGCTAGCATTGTCTTCCTTGAGAGCTGTAGATGAGCCTCCTAAAAACCAGTGCTTGGGGTAAAGCCTTGAGGAGCCACCGGGTGAGATGAGGATCCCACCTTGCCTTTGTAC
This sequence comes from Hypocryptadius cinnamomeus, assembly GCA_013400635.1. Taxonomy (NCBI): domain Eukaryota; kingdom Metazoa; phylum Chordata; class Aves; order Passeriformes; family Zosteropidae; genus Hypocryptadius; species Hypocryptadius cinnamomeus. Next base: position 71,410 of record VYZP01041962.1, on the reverse strand, counting down.
TTGAGAGCTTTGCAGTGATGAGATTAAATCCCAAATTGAGAAAGGTAGTCAGATGGCCCCAAAAGACTCAGAGAAAAAAAAAAAGAGCAAAGTGAATTATTATGTTTTGAAGCCATGCATGTTCTTTTTGAACCTTTGAATTTCACTGCCTGGGGTGAGGAAAGAGGGTGAACTCAAGACTGGTCATTCCAGAGAAGGACAAGTCTGTACCTTGAGGGCTTTAATAGAAAATATTGTTTATTTAATCATCCTGCCACTGCCCACAGGGATGGTCTCCCTGGCACGAGTGCCGTGGGGCTGGGATGCTGTGAATGTGCATGAGGGCAGGGTTTGTCACTCCTGCTTTCCAGAAAAGCAGCACTGATGGTGCTGAGCGAACAGCCCGATGTGCATCCCAACAGGAATGACTCCAGCGTGTGCTCAGCACCTCACACCATCCCTGCCACACCCTTGGGAAGGGTGGCACAGCTGTGAGTGACAACAGGGACAGTCTGGCTGGATCAGAATCGTCTCCAGATGGCTGCCATCACATGTTTATATCCTCACGTGGCTTCCAAGCAATAAGGGTGATTAAACACAACTGGAAAAGTCACATTTAACAGTGGCTCCCTCATCCCTAAGTAGGTACTTGAGAAAAAAGTTCATGCTGTTAAAGGATGTTCTGGGCAAGATTTTTCCCATGTGCAGGAAGGGTGATCTACTCAAAATAAGGAACAGATTCAGAAAATCAAAGTTCTATTCTGTGCAGACTCTCTAACCCTTACTGGAATTATCAAATTCCAGATTTTAAGGCTCTAGCCTTTATTATGGACTTGGTAAAGCAGGGCTAACAATCTGTGGTTTGTCTATTTACACTGCAAACACTTCCACATCAAGATTACCTCCTAGCTTGTCCAGCTGGGAATTGTTGGTCTAATTTTCAGATGGAAACTGGGCACATGCTGTTTTGTAGCAAACAGTGAAGAGAATTCCCATATATCCCTAATGACTCAAATAGGCACAATTATTCACTCAGGTTTCCCACCCAAACAAACAGAGGAAACAGCTGTCACAACTAAAATACCTTTCAAGAGCTCAAAAAAACTTTCCAAGCATGGGCTGGATTGGAAAGCTAAACACTGACTTTTTTTACACTATCAAACTACTTAACCCTCAGCATGGGTCAAATAATATATTTCTTTTAGATACTCAGATTTTTTTTTTTTGGTCAGTTAAACTTTATTTGAACTTTTAATTTACAAATTAAATTAATTAAGTTGAAAAGATGAATAATTTTTTTTTAAAGCTAATGTATGGAACTGGATTTTTTTTATTTCTATAGCCATATAAAGAAAGAATGTGGAATGAATCAGAGTGCTTTTTCGGTTTTTTTTTTTTGTGGTTTGTTTTTTTTGTTTTGTTTTGTTTTGGTTTTTTTGTTTTGTTTATTGTTTTTGGTTTTTTTGGTTGGTTGTTTGGTTGGCTGGTTGGTTGGGTTCTTTTGTTTGCTTGTTTCAGACAAATAGCTGCCTTCAGCAGGGTTTGGCAAACATTTGGCAGGGTGACCCATCTTTGGCCCATTCTTCCCACCTGTAGATGGACCCTCACTACAACAGCTCATGGAGTTAAGGAGAAAGAAGATGGGTCCAGTCACAGTAGGATTCACTTACTCACTGGTAAAACACCCATTAGCGACAGGAAATTATCTCCCACACTTCACCAGAACTTTATGTTGAATAATCTGCCTTATTTACCAGACAGTGGAACCCAGGAAATTCCTTCACATTCAATATTTAAATACTGGTTTCACCAGCAAATAGCCCCTGGCCCAGAAAGGACTTGCTTGGTTTATTTGTTTGTTAATAGTTTTCTTTTATTGAACACAGCTGTTCAGAGAAAAAAAGGAGAGAGAAAACACAGCAAGACTAAAGAGGGAGCTGCCCAGACATCCCAGGAGAATCCAGACTTAGAAACCTTCTCTTATCACCAAACAGGAGGGATTCAGATGAGAAACACAAAAATTAGTGCTTAGAAGTTCTTTTGCTTGAGCTTAATGTCTGTTCTCCAGAGATGCACAAAGATGTTTGAGTTAGAAACAGGTCAAATTAAAATTAAAAAATAAAAATTTTCCTGGCCAATCCTAGATATGGCAAATCGCAAATAATAGCACTTTCTTGCATAGTATTTGTACATACAAAATGGGAGAGAAGCCTCAACAATCTTGAACAGCACATAGAAATGGCAATTAGTAAATATATCATGCTCCTCACATCAAAAAATAAAGGGTACCAGTGAGAATCAAAGGATTTGAGACGACCAAAAAACAAAAAAAAAGTTTCCCCACATTATTTAGTGATGAATGTTATTGCTCCAGGCAAAGATGTAATAGATCCAAAACCAGCCTGAAGTTTTCATGGGAAAAGCACCAGGGCCTGTTAATAGCCATGTGTCAACATCCACTTCAGGAGTCCATCAGTCATAAACTGCTTGAAAGAAGGAAGGAATTCCAAGGAAAAATCACTTCAAACTTCAGAGTTTTTTTTATTTTAAGCAACTCCCTGCTAGAATTCCCTACCAGTGCCAGATACAGGTGCAGTATCATATGGACTTCTGGTAATCTTTTTTTGGTGTATGCTTTTCATTGGCAATGTCCTAATTCCTACCTGTGGCAGCTTTTCCTTCCACTAGACTGGAATTTCTCACCAGCATGTGGCTGGTCCAATGCCAGGAGGAACAGGCTCAGCCCACCAAGCCTTTGGAAGCCCAGGCCCCCAGGATTCAGTTTGACTTTGAAACCATGAACACTGAGCTGAGTTCTTTCTGGTGACCAAAGCAGGTTGTGCCCAAAGCCTGTGCTCAAACATTTTTCAGTCCTGACAAGACCAGGAAATTGGATTTTCTTGCAATTAGGAGACAAAGAAGTGCCAGAGCACTTTGTTCACGTACCACATACCACAGGCTTCTAAATGCCCCCTTGGAACCAACCCGGCTCCTCTCTGGCTTGACCATGTTACCCAGCTCCCACTTGAAGGACTCTGGGATACTGAGGCCATTCTCCTTGAGTTTGCTCTTCCCCTTTATCTCCCCTCTGCTAAAGATATGCTCCCCGTGTCTTATTTGCATTTGTCTGCCTTCATCTCTCAGCCACTGGCTCTTGTTCCGGCTTTCTCTGATAGATTAAAAAGCTCTTTAGAAACTGGTGTTTTCTTCTGCTGACGGCACTTAGGCACTGTAATCAAATCACCTCTTGACCTCCTTTCTGATAAGCTAAATAGACTCTTTCAAGGTCTTGTTGAAATTTTTTCTGTTGCTCTCAGATTATTTGCAGGCTCTCTCCTGCAGCACTCAGCCTGTATGCAGCACTCCCGGCCTCCTCCTAGGATGGGGAGGTGGAATAGGTTTTTTTAAGGAAATGGGAAAAGTTGTGGCATAGCTGAGGCTTTGGCTTGGGGTCTGACTTTTCTACAAGGGCATCTCCTTGCCCACAGCCATGATACCCATGGCATGCTCCTCCTTTATCCACACATGCCCAAATTCCCCCTTCATAAAATGACTTCTATGGAGGGTACAAATGGTCTGATCACATGTCAGCCCCAATTCCCAGGCAGGAATCCTTCTCTTCAGTTGGAGCACTCAACACCCACTGAACAGACCTGCCAAAGTGTTTCTTGTGGACTTGGGACAGAGCTGTGCCCCAACACATCTGGTGCTTGCTGCTCCTCTCTCCAGCTGTCCCCTTCCCAGGGCACATCTTCCTCTCTTCTCCTGCACCCTTCACTGCTTCACCCCCTTTATGGGCCTGCAGCCCTTCTCCTCAGGACACAACAGCAGCATCCTCACCCTGCACATGTCCCTTGCAGAGGTGTCTCCCTCCCTCAGTGCCCTTCCTTTGCCGCAGGATGACCAAGCATCTTCTCTGCAGTATTAGGAGAATGGCAGGATATGGAAGATCCTGCTTTTTGCAGCCAGATGTTGTCAGCCTGTAGTTATTAGAGATCCTCCAGTGCTCCCACAGCCTCTGCATTTTTTCATTGATGAAGCAACGAGCTCCAGATTTGAAGCCCATCCTGTCAGACTTGGAATGACTCCACCAGCTTTTCCCACTGCTCAGAGGCATTCAAAAGATATTTAATTAAACCCACATAAGATTGCTGTTAGCAAGCTTTCTCCAATTAGCAAGGTGGAGAGGACTACATGTCATGGGGGGAAATGAGCAGACATGAAATGGTTTTGTTGCCTATGCCTTCCTCAGTGTCAGATTAATTGGCACTTTTCTTCCAATTTGAGGCAGAGCTCTGGGTGCACACGGGTCACAGCATCGCAGAGCAATCCCATCCCGTTTTGTAGTTTCCTCTCTCTCTCAGCATGATTGAAAATTTCCTTAGGCACTTGAATCATGTTGTGCTCTGTCTGCCAGAGGATAAAAAAAAGGAAAATTAGTGGCGCTGAGACTGGTTCTAGGCAGGGTTCTTTCAGGATCTCAACTCTCCTCTTCCTTTCCCATCTGTGTGCAAGCTGGCTTTTTGTGCTGTTTGAACATATGCCCCAAAGCACAACTGGTTGAAATCAACCTCAAATGGACTTGCAGTTGCTCAGGCCCTCTCTGTATGAAACAAGTCAAATTAGTCAGAGGGTGCACCCTGACTGAGAATCTGCCTCCCTGTTTGTCACTATGAACTTGCAGGGATCAGCTGCAAGGAGAGCTGCTCCTTCAAAAGCAGTCACAAGAGATTTGCCCAGCAGAGGTGCAAAGGTGCTCTGTGACCCCAAGGACCTGCTGGCTTTCAGGATGTGTGTGTGACACTCATTTACGTCCCTCCCACAGCCTGGTACTGTGTCCCAGCTGGGGCTGAGTTTGTATCCTTGGAACTCCTTACAGGGCTGTCCTAAGGGTGTTGAGAATCAGCTCCACTTTTCCTCCCACAATCACAGTCCCAACAACACAACAAATTCTCTTCTATCGAATCAGGGCACTGGGCTTTGTTTATTATTTGGAAATTGCAAACCAGACCTACCTCGATGCGCGAGCCCGCGATGGGGACATGCTGCTATGACAACAACATGAGACTGAATCATCCAGACAGACAAGACACACATAATTGTGTGATCACCTGTTCCCACTTGTTCTAAGGAAATTTTATTAGTGCTGCTGAAGGTACATTAGTGAACAAAGCATAAAACATCCACACATCAGTTTGGGCTCAGCTAATCGATGCAAGCATGGCCTGAGCCTGGTGCCTCACTGTTTCTGCCACTCAGCATTTCACAGGATCCAGAACAGAATTTACAGAAACCTGTAAAACATGTGAGGGATCAAGAAAAACTCAGTTTCTGCTAATATGAAACATTCATACCTTTTGTGTTTTGTTGAGAACATTGGAGTTTTGACTGTAGGACATTTGTGGAGGGACAGTCTGGATCCAGGATGATGGTTAGAGAATGTGCATGACTGATGGAAAACATGACTCTTTTTAACATTAAAAATCCCAAACCAACAATAATTAAGAATGGTAGGTGGAAGAGGAAAGATGATCTGCTGTACTGCAGGCAAACAGGAATATGCAGGGTCATCATTCACTCAGCCATACATATAAATCTGAATGTGTTTGTGCTGTGCAGGTGCATCAACCACAGCATCAAACACATCCATTTCCAGCTGCTGAGAGCACAGTTCCACTTGTTTCCTTGCTCCCTTGTTCCTCCTAACATGAGGGTGCCAAAATTACAATTCCAATCATAGGGCTGCTTTGTGTGTCCTTTTTTTAGCCATATTTTAACCCCTGGGCAGCACAAAAAATGGCTTAATGTCAGTTCCAGAATACCCTAAATGAGAGTGTCTGGTGCTTTTTTTTAATGATCTGTCTTTTCCAGATCTGTTGGTGGTTTTGTTTCCTTAAGTCTTTCATACCTTAATCTTGTTCACCCAGAAGATTCCAGCAGGTATAAAGAGCTGGTCAAGTGGGAAAAAAAAAATCCCATTGTGTTTATTAATCACACTCTCTTTGAAGCAGTGGTCAAAAAAAATCATAAGGAACTTTTTTCCCCCAAGCTTTTTGTCAAGATTTCAACACACAGTGACAAAAAAAAAGCAATTTCAATAGGGTATTTACAGCATTTGAAGATTTTCTACCAGGAGAATCAATGGAATTTTTACATGACTTGGAGTATTTTCTGCCAGTGCTCCGTTCTGATAGTGCCCAAATAAATATAAGCCAAATTTCCCCAGGAGCTGACAGGGGGCATTGTTGGCAGCAGCTATAAGACCTGAGATGTGGATATTTCCTCTGTAGATAATACACATGCATGAGTGTCTTACTGAGAACATTTCCATCTGCTCCATGGTGAGAGGAAAATGTGGGTATTCCACAAGAACCATGCTGAGACCACTCAATCAACCACTAATAAAACCAGCCCCGGAGTAATCTGAAAACAAGAGGCTCAGATGCACAGACGTTAAACATTGCTGGATGAGCCTGTGCTACAAACCAGGGCCACCCCAGTGACAGGGCACATTGTGAAGAGCAGTATCTCTCCCACCTGCCCCTGGATGTGGCACCAAGGCTTAGCCAGGTGTGAGGAGGCACTTTTTGAAAGTCAGCTTCAAAAGGCATTGAGGAAGAAAAAAAGCCCCAGGAGGGAGAATAGTGAAGCATAACAACAGATCTGCAGACAAAAGCAAGACCTCTGTGTTGAACAGAGAGTGAAATGCATTGAAAACTGTCTGAAGGGCCATTCCAGGGGGTGGTCATCATCAGCACAAGGTTTAGCTGGAGTCCAGTAGGTAACACTGTGTCCCAGGGGTCAGTACTGGACCCAGTCCTGTTCAACATCTTTATTAATGGTGTGGATGATGGGGTAAGAGTGCCAGTCTGCTTATCCCCAGTAAGTTTGCTGATCATACAAGACAGGAGGAGTGGCTGATACACCCAAGGGTCCTGCTGCCATCCAGAGGGACCTTGACATGCTGGAGAAATGGGCTGACAGGAACCTTGTGAAGTTCAGCAAGAATGAAAAGTCCTGCAGCTGAGGAACTGCCCCAGGCACCACCAGTACACGCTGGTGGTTCAGCACTGGTACAGGTTGCCCAGAGTAGAGTCTCCATCCTTGGAGATATTCAAAAGTTGACTGGACATGGTCCTGGGCAAACAGCTCTAGGTGGCCCTGCTTGAGCCATGCAGACCAGCTGACCTTCAGGCCCTGTCAGTGGAGCCATTCTGAAACTCTGCCATTCTGAGGAGGTTTTAAAGGGAGGTTTTTTAAAGGAGGTTTTTAAAATATGTGTTCAGACTCTTTTGGGAGCATGGACTAACCTTGTGAAGGCTCCCCCAGCCCTGCCTGGGTTCTGGCTGGGGTTGAGAGGATCTTCACACCAGGTCTACACCAGCTGGCAGTGTCTCTGACTGCCACCAGCCCACATCTAGCAGCTGCGTTTGCTCAGTGACACTGTGCTGTTAATAGGAATCTTCAAGAACAGATGGTGCTAGAAGATTTTTACTTAAGAATGGGGGAAATCTTGACTGCTTTCTTAATATTTTAACTGAAAGCTGTGTGGGGGAAAAAAAAAAAAAAGCCATTCCACATTCTTTCTGATTTTGGGTTTTCTTCTGCATCTCCGTCTCCAGTCAGAAGATCATAAAGTTGCTGCACAGCTACAGAAGAAGAGGGGCACCTGTGGGCATGGCTGTCACCTCTTTGTGTGTTCTTGGTGTTACAGGTTTGAGTTAGAGAGACAAATTTTCAAGAAAAAGACATGAAACAATCCTATGACCTTTCACTGCTTAGAAATCTGGGGATGCCTTTTGATGGCATCCTCTTGCCACAGGTGAGGCAACCTTGTGCATTAGCCCTGAAGCTCAGTTTTCTTCCACAGTTTGGCAGATGGATTTCATGATTTGGAAAGGTCTGAATAAGCTGTAGAGAATGGGTGTCCCTCAGATCTGTGCCTTGAACTCTTCTCCTGTCAAACAAAATGCAGGAGATGGACACAGTGTGAAGTGTGGGGGTGGCTGTCATTCTGCTACGTCATGTCATCAGTCATCTCCTCTCCCCACCAGCCTGACATGGGGAAGATGGGATCCTGAACAGAGCCAGGGGAACACACAAACATACTGCAGAGAACAGAAATAACCTAACCTGGCAGAAAGCAGGCAGGCTGTCACACCTCCAAGGGGAAAACTGATACAGCTTCTTGCTTCTGTTTCAAAATAAATTTCAAGCTGGTTCCACAAAAGAAATGGCATAAAGGGCATTAGATCTGGCAAGAGAGGCTGCTGTTCCCAGGATGATGTATGGGAGATGAGTACAATTACCTGCATGCCTAAAGCTGGTACACAGTCTTTTAGGTTCAGCAGACTCTGGCTGTCCTTTCCCATCAGCAGGAAGATCAAAACAAAGTCTCCAAAGCCTCTTACCGGGCCGGGCTTGTCTCTGCTCCTGCTATGTTGGAGAACAGAGCAAGGAGCAGCAGTGGCAGCTACTCAGCAAGGACCATCTGTAATGCTGTACCAAAGATGATCTGGTGCACAGTGATGCAGGGGAACCTCTTGTGCACCAGCAACGCAGTGCCATGGCTGCTCTGCCACTCTTCCCTATGCCTGCCATCTCCCCTCTCCCAAACTCACCATCCCCTTCCCTTCTGCACCTAATGAGAGAAGCAAAGCAGAAACCACAAGACTAATTCCTACACACACCCTCTTGCAGGTGCCACCTTCTTTCCTTTGAGGCTCACCTGGAGTTGGCATGGACAGTGGGACCATCATGAGCTTGTGGGGAAAGAGATGCTGGGGTCCTGGCACCATCCACTCAGCCAGTATTTAGTGGGCCTCCCCACAGAATGGGGACACCTGCTCAGGAGTTGTGTGATCCTCACACAGTTGGATGTGCAGCAGGTCGGACATGGTAAAACATCTGAACACCTTTGGCACCTGGACTTAATTTCTGTGGAAGAAGGAGACGTAGGCAAGCAATGGTTGCTGCATTTCCCCCATGAGCAGCAAGGGTCTTGCATTGGCTTCTTCTCTCTGCTTTTGTTTGGAGGCCAAATGCAATAGGAAATAGCAGAAGGTAGAAGTTGTCTTCAACTGGTGACTCTGGTTTTTCTCAGACTGACAAAAGCTTGGAGATCTACAGCCCACTTAGAGAGATAGGGCCAATGGTGTCTCATGTTATTTGGTGAAATTAATGAAGTCTAATATTTTTTTTTCTTCTTGAAAATTGAAATGCCTTGGGAAAACAGTATCCTCTGTCTCGTGGCTACAGGCAGCTCTCCTGAATAAGCTATTGTCAGGCCTCAGAGATGTGAGTCACAGCATCTTTAATCTCTGGGCGGGAGCATTCTCCATGGCTTTCATGCTTTGGAATAAATCTTCAGAGATGTTCCCAAATTAAGCACGATTCCTTTCTAATCTCCTTGCACTTCTTCCTCTCCTCATTTTATCAGCCAGGCTCAAACACATTTCACATGGCCTACTTCGAAGCAAACTGATTAATGTGATCGCTTCAGGTTTTAGGAGGGATCAGTGCTTACAGCACAGGAAAGGGCTCCTACTGCTGCTGGCAGCCCCAGCTCCACAGTGCCTTGGGTGGCTCAGAGGGATCTGCCTGTGAGCAGAGCTGACAGCAGAGGCTGGAATCACAGACTCACACAGGCACCTTCACAAGTCCAGCAGGACCCAGTGTCCAGGCAATTCCCTGAGCCCTCAAGGATCAGAAGCAGCATCATGCTGTATCATGTGGCTGGTGCCTCCTGGGCTTGGGGGAGAAGGAGGGAGGAGCTGCTGGCCTGCAGAAGGGATGTGCTGTGCTGCCCAGTGGCACCACTTCCCTTCCTGGGCACTACAGCCTCCGCCTGCTCCTTCAGCCAGGGGCAGCTGAGCAGAGGATTGCAGCTCGTGCTGCTCTGCTGCAGCTGGCACACATCTGGTGTAGAACAGAGGGCTTGGGTCTGCATCACTGCCATGTGTGATTCCGGCCTAGCTGTGGGGTGTGAAAAGCTTGAGCTGGGAAGCAGTTGTCTGAATGTCAGTCAGGGATAGAAAGTGATGTTGGAACGGGGTAGTGAAATGCTTTGGAAAAACACTAACTGTGGATCCATATGTGTGTATTGATGTTGCTCACATAGAGAAAACAGCTCCTCTTGGCTTTTGTGAATCAATTTTTCTGATAAAAGATGCAATCTCTCTCTGCCAACCTGCCTGTGTTCAGCTCTTGCAGGTCATCCTCTGTTGTCTGATGGGGGGGCTGCTCACCTGCAGTGTCCTTGGGCAGCCCCCAAGAGCTCACAGCCTACACAGACAAAAGCTGTGCAGTGATCAACTGTGTTTTACAGAGAAGGAGCTAGAGATGGAAGAACTAGGAAGGAAGGAATCTCCCTCTGCAACTGTAGTTTTGAAGCAACAGGGTCCTGAATCCAGGGCTACATTTGCCTGGGGCTAGGAGTCTCAGAAGTGTAAGTGCCTTTTGATTTGCCGCCAGGCTTCAGACTGGGACAGGCTACAGTTTCTGAAGGTGAATAAAATAATAACTAAAATGCTGAAGTAAAAAACTAGTACATCTTGATGGGTAACACCAAATGGGACACTGCCCATGGAAAGCTGAACCTCATGGAGCACCACAGAACTCACGGAGCAGGATAAATATTGACGGTAGAGGGGATAGGAGAAGCACAAGTAAATAAAAAAAAAGTCTTGACAAGTGTGGACCTCCTGACATTGCTTGTTTCCTGCAGAGTCTCTGCCTCGAGCAGAGCAGGGTGATGAGGAGCCCTAGAGCTCCTGCCTTTGCAGTCTGGCCCAAATGTCTACAGTCTTGTGCATTTTTTTTTCCTTGATTGACAAGTGTGAAGGACCCTCGTGCTTTAGTGAGTGTATAATGGCTGCCTTGATGTCATTTATTGAAGCTTTGGAATAGCTGTGCTTTCTAATTACTTCTTCCCACCTGCCTGAAGAGCACCTTTTGCTTTCAGATTAACTTCTTGCTGTCTCTTTGAACTTGTGCCTCTGTACTCCAAGCACCCTGGGTTTTGTGAGATCAAGGCAGGCTTGGTTAAGGTAAAAGGCAAATAGTGATCAAGGTGGTTTTTATTTCCTTTCCTGCTCAGAGACGTGCTAGGTTTGCTGATTAGACTGTGTGTGGCACAATCAGAGCCCTTGTGCCTTCAGAGACCCTCCAAGAAGAACAAGTTAGTGAGTGGCCTTTGAAGGGGAAAAGCCTTCTTCCTAATCTTCAGAGAGGCATCAGCAGTGTCCAGCATGAGCATCCACACGTCTATCCTGGATGTATGCAGTGGCTTCTTTGCTCCTGCAAGCAGAGAGGTTTGGGGGCTGTGTGATAGGTGCCTCCTACTTCAGTGATGTTTTGCAATTCAAGCTGCAAGGGCTGATTTGCTGCAGACAGTTAAATGTTCTGCATAGAAATGCCAATGTCCAGATCCAGACCACTACATAGCTGCATAGTGATTTGACTGAGTTTAGATTGGCAACAATCACATTGTTCTTACGAAATATGGATTCAGTGGAGCTTTTAAAATGCCAATTCACTGTAGTTTAGTTGTGGCATGGAGGGAAGTCCTAAGGTTTTCCTGAACACACATAAGACATTTAGGCACGAATGATAATCTGGAATTTGCAGCATCCTTATTGGATGAAGCAGTGGGGCAGGAGTTCTCCTTGGGCTTTGTGCAGCACTGAGCACACCAGGCAAGCTGAAAAATGACATCCTCTCTTCTAAGATTTGTGTCCTGCCCATCTGTTTCAAGCAGAGCATTAAGTTGCTGGTGGTTTCCTCAGAGTTGGTGGCTTCTTATGGAAAACTAGAAATTAAATCAAAAGGGAGGTCTAGGGGTCCAAAGCATAAAGCCAGGTGAAGGGTGTACTGCCTGCTCTTAAAAACTGTAGCAGTGGAAGGCCATCCCTGTCCAGACAAGGTTTTCCCTAGTTTCTGACCCATACATATCCTCTTGAGCTGCCACTGGAGCCTACTGCTTTCCTTTCTTACTTCCCATCACACAGAAGATGCCCTACTTTGCAAGAACTTCTTATAAATTTGCAGATTGATCTAATTTTCCCCTTTCCTAAGTTTAAAACAATCACATCTTTTCAGTTTCCCTCTGCACCTCCTATTTTCAAGGGTTTTGATAATGCTGGTCACTTCTCACCTCCTAACACACTGAGACTGGGTACCCAAAACTGGGCATGGAATTGCAGTGTTGAGGGAAAGGATGCTGTGTGGCATCTGATGGTTTATGCCTGGTGATACAGTCCAGGATGCAGCAGAGCCCTTTAACAGCTGCACATGTGGTGGCTCCAGCAGCTGAGGACTAAAGGAGCCCTGAGCACAACCTCCATCCGTGCTAGAAATTATTGCTGCTTGCACACAGGAATAGCTCAGAGCAAACTGCAAAACCCTGCTGTAAAGCAGGACAAATTACTTGGGAGACACGTGGGCTGGTCTGAGCCCAGCCTGCTTCCCATGGAGTTATTCCTGAAGACTGAGTTCTGCTTGGAGTCTGTGGTGTCCTGTAAATGAGATGTTTCATGCTCCGGTGTGGCTGTCAAGAGGCATTTTGCACCAGCAGAATTTCTCTCTCCTCTCCCCAGCTGCCTGTTTACTCCAGACCTGTCAGAATGGCATGTCTGGTTCCCCTGTGAAAAATTTGGTGCAAGCAGCCAAAGGATTTAAAAGTTATTAGGAAAAAGAAAAAAAATTAAAAAAAGAGAACAGCAGAATAATTCTGCTTCCTTCAAAAATAAAGCTTAAAAAAGATGAAAGGTATTTGCCTTCACTCTCTGTAGGCTCTAACTCGGCAGCCAGCTGGAGAGAATTTGGGAAAGCAATTCCAGGAGCCTGGAGCTCTTACTGTCAGTAAAACCTGCCACTGGGACAGCGGAGCCATCTCACTGCAATCCGCTTTCCTCTGCTTCCTGGCAGTTTCAGCTTTTTTATAGTGTTTTCTTTGAGCTGAAAGTCCCCCAATAGCTTGATCCAGTTCCTGTACAAGATGGCAAGTGATTGCCCACAACTGGCAAGTCAATTCCTTGCCTGGTAGTCTAGGCTGTGGAATTGAGGTTCTTCCTTTTTAGTGGTGTTTGTTTTTGTTTTGTTCTTTTGGTTTTTTGGTTTTTTGTTTGTTTGTTTGTTTTTGGTTTTTTCTGCAGAGACTCATAAATGTTCTGATACAGGAGGAGAAAACAAGGTGTCAGAATCTTGAAGTCTGTGTTGTGGTGGGGCTCGGTGTGTCCAGCACGGCTGCCTTGGATGAGGCACCCACACTCAATTTTTCATGTCCCTGCTGTGCACAGAGCGTGAAGGCTTCAAAAAGTTCTGGCCCACATCTTTTCCTTTCAGAGGTTACTTCCCCCATGACTGTAGATGCCACTGCACATCCCAGATCTCCTTCCATGACAATCCCAGGGCACTGAGAGGCATTAGGACATTTTTCATCGGGGCACTGAACCAGAAGGCTGAAAACTTGAGTGAGTGTGAGTGGGACAAGGGGTTGGGGTGCCCATCCTCAGAGATCTTCAAAGCTTGACCAGAAAATGCCCAGAGAAAAATGATTTAATCTTTGAAGCTGGTCCTTGGAAACTGGAACATGAAGTCGGACCGGAGACTGCCAGAGGTCCCTCCTTACCTAAATGAGTCTGTGATTGCAGGCATGGTTTGAGGTAAAACTCATCCTTCAGGTTCTGAGGTCTCCATCTCCAGTGGAGGGAAAGTCACCTTCCTGATTCTGCATTACCCATCCAGCTGAAATCATAAAGCGGAAAGTCAAAAATAAAATACCCAATCCCTTTTTTCAAGGCTGGAAAGATTGTTGTGCTTGTCAGACATTTCAATTTTTTTGACATTTTCACTGATTTTTTTTTTCCTGAAAATGTTATTGCTTTTTAGCTTGACTGAAAACCCTCCTTTCAGAGAGAACTTCTCAGCAGCCATTTTGATAACGCTTTTTGTTGTTTTTTTAAAAGCCCCAAATGATTAAAAGCCCTCATTACAAATGCTGAAAAACCCCTCACAGTCTGCCTGTTTTGAACCCAGCAAAATGAGAACAACAGATAGTTCTGTATTTTTCACAAAATAGTTCTTCCTCTGTATTTTTTATAAGTCTTCCCATTCAGGCTGTGAGCTTTTCAGGGCAAAAATTGCCTCTTTAACAATGTCATTTTCCAGCTCCCACTTCACCAAGGTTTTCAATTTGGATGGGAGCTCTAAGTCAGATAATCATTCAAGACCACAATGTCTCTGGTTCAAAGCAGTGCTAACTATTTGAGCTCACAGCTCTAAACTAAGACTTTCAGTTTATTAAAGCCCTAAGTTTGGTGGGGTTTTTTTTTTGTTTGTTTGTTTTTTCCCCAGTAGCTTTGTTCACTGGTACCCTCTTTGTTTTGCAAGCTATTATAAAAAAGCAATTGTTTTTTTCAGGGAGATGCTGTCAGTTCTTTGCTTTTCAGGAATTGCAGCTATCAGAAATGATTGTCTTAGTGCCTAAGAGATCTGTCATGCCTGCCCCTTCCCTTAACACTTACAAACATGTATCATGTTGATGAATTTAGATGGTCATTTAAAGGCAAATTGCTTGTCCTACTTTTTGCTTCTTATTGATTGTCATATAATTAACTGATTCATTTTGTTAATATAATTCAGAGTGCCTGTAACCCTGTTAATCAGCAGAGCCCGATCGGAAGGCTTGGGTTTAATTAGACTGCTCTAATTGCCCCAGTGAAATGATGTTTCCTCTGTCCTGAGCCATTACTTATAGAAGCCAGATTTTTTTTTTTATTTTTATATTGAGATTTAATCAGGGGCAGAGAGAATAATATTTTGCCTCCTACCAGAGGGAGGGCTCTCTAACCAAAGACAAAGGGGTTAGGGATAGCAGTCCCACATGGTTAGAGATGACACATCCCTTGTTACCTGGTGAGGACCCAGCAGGAACAGGGGTGTCCATGGTCCATAAGGCTGAGATCTGCCCTTGGATTTGCTCTGCAGCTCTCTGAGTGCTCTCTAAGTGTCTGAGCTTGGCAAGGAAAATTGTAACTGATTGTAAATTTCTTGCAAAAATGGACCTTCAGCAGGGCTAAACCAATTTGCAAAATCAAGCTGAATTTGGGAAGTAATATCAGCCTCCCATCTTCCCCATAAGAAAGGAGGGATGTGTTTTTGGAAGTGCCAATATAGCTTGATTCTGACGTTTCCTAAATCCAGGCTTTTTCATATTCACAGGTTGTGTTGTTGGCTTACATGTGCTTATAAAGGTGAGCGAGATAAGACTGGCTAATTAGCTTGTAAACAAAATAGAACATTTTGCTTTGCATCAAATGAAGTATTTTGGGTTGCTGAGTCAGACTTATGCATGTTTAAAAACATTCTGGCAAAAAAAAAAAATTAAATTAGACACAAAGATGGTGCAGGGGAAAATACCCTGTGGGGATTGCCTTCCTCTTGAATGAAGGGCTGGCTCCTGAAAGCAGTCCTGGCTAGTGGGAAAATGCCTGAAGCACTCAAGCTGCTGATGATGTTTCTCAGGGTGAGGGGATATCACTCGGTGGGTGAGCCTCTGTTTACAGGTACTTTTCAGCCAGTGCCATGAGCCTGAAGAGGAATCAGCTGATTAATGTGAAATTAGTGCCAGAGACTGTGATTAATGGTGGATGCAGGAACAGTGGAGAAGGAGGACGCCTAGGGCTTTGCATCTACCTGGAGGCCATCCCTCTTCCTGCTATCCTACTGATCCCACATTCTCCTCCTGTCTCTGTGCCACTGGTCCCTTCTCCATCTCATGACTCTCAAGCCATGGCCTGTGGCTCAGCATGGTGTGCAGGTCTCTGTCCTCAATTTCCAGCACAGGGACAAGGAGGTATTTGGAGAGGGATGCAGCAAAGCCATGAGGAAGAAAGTGAGCTTGCAGCATTTCTGGGGCTCAAAACTCACTAGAGAGATTCTTCCCAGCTCCTTTTGCCTTTGCTGCTTTAAGGAAATAGGATTTTGCATGTCTTCCTTCCTGCCTGCCTTTTTTGTAAATAAACACAATTAGCAAAGATTTATTTTTTTCTCTTCTAACAATAATAAGGATTAGGTACCACAGGAGCTAAAGGGACAGGAGTCAAATGAACCACAAGAAACAGTAACATTTGAAGGTGAAGGTCCCCAGAGTGACTGGGACAGGGTCACCCAGCTGTGCCATCCGGCCGAGGGACACAGAGCCGTGCCCTGGCTGTGCTCAGGCTGCAGTGAGTGATGGTGAGGGTGAGAGGTGGGATGAAGGTCAGCCCTTCCCTGCCAGGCACAGCTGTAAGAGCTGGAGGCTGTGCCAGCTCAGCATCCAGACTGGCCGGGGGTGGGATGTGGATGAGCCGCTGACTCACACCGCTCTGAGCTCCTCGTGACTCTGCTCATGGTGCTAAACATGCCAGCGTGCCAGGAGCAGCAGCAGTGCTGGGATCTTTGCTGCTGATCTCCTGTCTCCTTCCAGCCTGTGACCTGCCTGTGTGTACAATGGCACCTGGCCTCCAGAAAGGAAAAGGATTTTTCTCCCTGAAGTCAATATTTTCAAAGCACTCCGTGTTTTCCCTCGCAGTGAGTGGCTCTGTTGGAAGGGCAGATGAGCTGTCTCTGGTGGTGATGAGACGGGATCACAACTCCAGCTGGCATTAACTTCGTATGATCATAGTCAGTTTCCCTCTCGTGGTTTGCAAAGGAATTAACTGGAAGGATATTTAATTACTTTCTCAAGTGAATATGGTCAAGCCATGCTGGTGCATCCTGCAGTCCTGGTCGCTTCAGAGCTTCACCTGAGAAGAACCAGGTGGCACTGCTGAATTTTGCTAAAGCTGTAGCTCTGCCCTTATAGCCATAATTACAGATTTTCGCCTCTCCTTTCCATAGCAGAATGGCTGGAGCTGTTAGACAAGGTCTGAGGTGTCCTTCCATTAGGAGATATTTTCTTATATTGTCTCTCCCTAGTGCTGTTTCCTACCTGCTACAAAGGTCACAAGTTCTTTTGCCTGTGAAGAGCTGGGTAAGGCCTCAGTTCTTCCAAAACATTTCTTAAAAATTTCAGTGGGGAACTGGGGAAGGCCTGCGTTCCACAGAAAAGGAAGGAGCCCCCCCCGCAAAAAAAAAGAAAAAAGGAGGGAGGGTGTAAAAGAAGGGAGATCCCACGAGTCAGGGAGGTCAGTGGAGCAGCACAGCATCCACAGGGTCTGAGTGCAACAGTGGTCCCAGGGAAATGGGGTGGTGGTTGGTCCCAGGGAGTGCCACGAGCTCATACCATGGTGGTGACTGGAAGACAGGCTCTGTTTGATGTGGACAAACAATATAAACAGTAAATATTTTTGACTGCTTTTTTGCCTAATTCTAGAGTCCCCGAGGAAGATAATTGGCATCCTCCCCTCTCCTTGCTTGTACTGGAGGGACTCAGTATCCTGCAGAGGCAGCAAGGGAAATGACAGGATTATTCCCCATGGTGATTATCCTGTGATCTCTCAGGGCTGTATAAATAGGAGCTGATTACAGTAGAAAAGGAGTAAATTGTGTAATTAGAGAGGGGGAAGAGGGGAGGACTTAACCTCTGCCTGAAGGTGCTGGTTTGGAGAGGAGAGTGGAAAAGAGAACGCTGAGCAGTGGCTGTTCTGGGACCCACAGCCCTGGAAAGGGCTGACCTGGTCCCTGGCTGCTCCTGTTGCTTTGTGCAAGCCCTTCGATCTTCCCTTCCGGGCAAAGAACAAAATATTTCTTTCTGCTGGAACTCTTGGCCAGTTTCTTTGTGAAGAAAGTCCTTCTTGCATGTCCACCTTGCCCCAGGGCTGCAGTGTGGTTGCCTTACGAGGGGACTGGCTGCACTCAGACATTGGCATCACCCCAAATTTCCCTCTGGGACTTGTCATGAATGGTTAGAAGAGAAAAGGCATTGCAGGATGGAACCCACAGCAGTTCTATGTTGGGTGTAAGATGACTAAGACCTTTCCTGCTGCTCTACATGGAGCAGGAATTTTGCCTCCCCTTCCCTTTATTATTGACCCAGCCTGGCCTGGGCCATGAAGTGTGTCTGTTCCCATTGCAGGGAAAAAAAGCACACAGCAGAACTGCTCTCAGAGCCATGGAGAGGGAGGCTATTATTGTGAATATTATTCATGCCAGGAAAAATAGCCAATTACCTTCCTATAGAACCACTCTCTGCCCAGTGAGCCAGTAATTGCAATATCTGACATTCATTATGGAGCTCTGAAAGAGCTTTGGGAATAAAATACTGACGAATGGATGGGCTTGAAAAAGACAGGGGAAAAAAGTAAACTTAAGGCACTAGATATTCAGGGGGTGATCTATGCCCACTTACACCTCAAGTCCTACAGATGCAAGAATTTGGCTTTGTGTTATATTGACTTCATTTTATGTTTTAAAGGTACATAACTGTATTAGTGTAGATGTTTAACAAACTGAATAGTGAAATAGGATGTAACTGAGGTAGGGACACTGCCAAAGGTGCTTTCTTGATGTTTAAGAAGGTCAGCTAGGCAGCTGTAACACCAGTAAGTTCTTGCATTTATTTCCCAGGTTTACCAGTGAAACAACCAACAAAGGGGGAATCCATCTTCCCCTTTCTTCTTTTCCTCCTTGGAGGAGGAAGAACAGACAAAGCCCTGTCAAGAGCTGCAGGCTGTTGAATATATTTGCTCTGCTGGACTGCACTAAAGGCCACATTTCACTCCCTGCCTGTCCCCACGGTGATCCATGGATAATGTCTGGAGATTTGTCAGCTTTCCCAAGATCTATTAATGCTGTCAGCTGCTGAAGCCTCCAGGAACCCCCAGGCTCTGGGGGATGTGCTCCAAGGCCTGTGAGCAGCACCTCTTCCCCACAGGCTGTGTGGGAATCTCACCCTGAGGAGGGTGCCATTCCTATCCGGCAACGGAAGGGTTAACTGCACGTGTCAGAGGACTTGGTTCATCTCACCCAGTTGTTTGGGGTTTTCCCTGTGTAGCCAGAAGGATAATTCAGCTGTGTGTCTCCAAAACGCTGTGGTTTTGCACCCTGTAAAAGCCTGTCCTTTAAATTGCTTGCTGAGCACCAGCAACCATTTATCATGTCAGCTGTGATCCCTGCTGAAGCAGCAGCAGCAGCAGCCTCGCTCCTTCCTGAGGACTAGCCCCCTTCTCTTGGAAGGAAAACAAATCTGCACTGAAATTGCTGCTGCCCTCAGTTTGATTTTTTGCCCTGAACCCTCACATATCCCCTTTAGGGTGCTCCAGAGGGATTTTCTCTTTGTTCCATGGGTGCAGAAAACAATGCTGGCCCATAATCAGAGGTTTTGGGTCAGCCATCATGTCATACACAGTATAGGCAATGTCAAACCTGTCAGAACAGGGAAGCTTGCAAAATAACCTAAGATTGTGCCGAACTGAGGCCAAATTGTAAAGGGACAGCTTCCCCCTCTGCACTGCTCTTTCCTGGGTGCCAAGGGTCACCTGCCTGCCCACAACAGCCAGGGCTGTAATTCCTGCTGCCAGGACTCACTGCAGCTCTCCTCTTCACACCTCTGTGTGGAGATGGCTCCCTTCACCTCTCTGCCAGCACCCGAGCTGCTGAAGAGCCAAAAGAAACTGCTCAGTTGCTTATTCCTTGTGCTGATTTCCTGCTACAGTCTCACACCCTGACTGTGTTGTGGCGCAGTTTCTGTAGGCCAGCACTGCTCCTGCTTGAAGGGAACAAGATCTTTGGACAGAAACATAATTCACTTTTTTTTTTTTGTTTTCCCTTTTTCTCTCCCAGTCCTCCTTTGAGCACCTCTACTTGACACAAAAATTCATCACAAATCTCAAGTCCTCTTATTGATATTGATATATATATATATAAAATCAGTGGATTGCATTTCTTCGCCATACGCCCCCTCCGCGGAGCCCCGAGCGGGTCGATGCGGCTCTGGTGCTGCTCGGCGCTCGCTTGGCCACGCCTGTGGGCGCGGGGCGGAGCCGGCCCGCCGGCCTTCCCGCCAGCGGCGCGCGCGGGCCGTTACCGCGTCCGCGCGCTCCCGTGAGGCGATGGTGGGTGCGGGGGGGACCGGACCGGACCGGGATCTGTGTCTATATCTGTACCTGTGCCAGGAACCTCCCGACCCCTCACTGTGTGTGCTGTGCCTCTATTGCAGAGGAGGAGCCTGGCCCCCAGCCAGCTGGCCAAGAGGAAGGCGGGCGATGAAGATGAGGAAGAGGAGGAGGAGGACTGGCGGCCCCCGACGGTGAGCGAGGGGTGCCGGGATGTGGCCCCGTGTGTTCTCGGCCCCGTGTGACCCCGCAGCCGTGGGCAGGGGGATGCGGGGCGGCGCTACGGCCAAGTCACTCCCCGGTGCCTGAGCCTCCCCATCGTCTGGGCATCGCGCCCCCGGTTCGTGCTGCCGTAAAACTTCGTGTCTCGGCATGTGCTTGGTGGAGGAACTTCACTGTGTACAGATGGTGCTTCGTCGTTATGGAAAAACTTATCCCTGTCAGAGCTTCGAGTGCTATGTGAAGTAAGGGTAACTGGGTAACTAGGAATAGGCTGTTCAAGACAGAATGTTACATATTTTTGTAACAGGACAGGGGGAGGATCACTTTCACCGGTTATGTGTAAACGGCAGTAAAGACCTTGTTCAGGCATTCATAATGACACGAGTCCCAGTCCTAATCCTAACTGAGTGTAATGTTCTATGTCATACAGGTTAAAGAGTCTCACATAATGTTTTTTGTGTCAGATCCATTTTTCTGTGCCAGCAGGTGGTTGAAACCATGCCTCACGCTGAAGAGGACTGTGTTAAATCAGGAAACAGATCAATAACTTATTTATTTTCATGCTTTTCTAAGTGTTTGAAATGTAGGGTTCAGTGTGAGGGCTTCCACCTGCATAACACCAGGTGCCATGGAGCCTCTGGGGACTTTGATATAGTTTGTTCCATGCTACTGACCCTTCTTTTTCATGATTCTGATTTTGCTTTTGAGTGGCGGGACAGGATAAATCTTAGCATGCACAAGCCTGCTCTTTTACAGGTTAGAAATTGGTAGTTATTTTCTTAACTAGGAGAATGTTTTAAGCTTCATGTAAATTAAACTTCAAGGTTCGGTGGCCTTGCTGTGTGAGTCCTGTGGCAGCGGAGGTGAGTGATGGCTGTGTGTGCTCAGAGCTGCTCGACTGCCTGGGCAATGGTCCGTGTGCTTTGGTGCTTACTGAGCGTGGCTGCAGAGCATCTCTGCTCTCCCCAGCTGCCCCTGAGTTGTTTGGTTCTGGTTCTGTTTTCCAGGGCCGGAAGAGGCAGAAAGCAGCTGCTGAGACAGAGAGTGGAGAATGCTACCGGTCGCCTTTCCGCAAACCCTTGGCTCCGCTGACCAACAGACCCCAGTGCCTGGACAGCAGTCAGCACGTGAGTGGGGTCGCTGCTGCTACACCCACAGCTCACTCAGCAAGGAGTTCCCAGTGCCTCCATGGCCCCTTTTAAACTGGGGCATTATGCAGGCACAAAGTCTTTTGGAGAGGCTTTTTGCCAGCTCCAGCCCTTTAATGTTGAAGGAGCTGTGCTGGGGAAATCCTGAATGAGGGAGTTCTGTGAGGCCCAGGTGAAGGACAGTACCCAGAGGTGTGAATTGCTTTTCCACCCAGGTGGGTCAAGTGCTGACTGCCTGCCCAGTTCTCTCTGGGCTTCCACTGCTGGAGACCAGATGCTGGACTAGCTGGGTGCTTTCTGATCCAGCATGGATGTTCCTGCAGTAGTAACCCAGCTCCTTTACAGGAAATGAGTTGCCTGACTAAATTACCAAGGCAGGGGGAAGCAATGAGTTTTAAAGAAGTGAAAAAAGCCAGTGGATTTAGGAAGATGGGAGCTATGAAAAATCAATTTAATGTATTAGAAAACCCAAAGGAAAATAGTTTTGAAAAGCAGAAGTGGTGGAGGAAATTGTGCTGAATTGTTACTTTCTTCTTTTTGGATAGTCTTGAAAGTAGTTGGAGTTGAAGCTTGAGTAGATTAAATAGAAGGACTCTGGGTACTTGGCAAAACTGAGTTCTCAAAAAATGTCCTGGACTTGCTTTCTTGAACAATCTCTGATTTCAGACTTTTGAAATGTGTTTTCTTTCTGAATTCCTAGGAGGCTTTTATCCGCAGTATTTTGTCCAAACCCTTCAAAGTCCCCATTCCAAATTATAAAGGTAAGATGAGGAGGTTTAAGGATTGTCTGTGTTGGCTGACTCGGGTAAAACAGATGATGCTTAGGCCTGTCAAATATATCTGTGGGGATTATTGTTATTTTTTGCACTGATGCATATGTTCCAGAAATCCTGACTTAATTTTGAAAGAAAAATACTGGCATATTAGCAAAGTCTTCATATTTCTTGCTAGTGTTTAGTTTGGATAATCCTACATTTCAGAATTGGATTTTATAGTCTTACTGCTATGTATTTGATGTAGTGCCAGGAGATTTTACACTGTATCGCAAATACAAAAGCAAAATGAATTCCAAGCCACGAAGGTTTATCATTTAAATAATGATGCTAACAGACAGAAGGCTGTGGTGAAAAAGATTGTATGTGCCAGTTTTATTTCTACTTGGCTTGGAGTGTTGAGCCTCAAGGTGATCTTCAAAACGAGTTCATTTTGAAGTTCAAAGCCTCAGCTGGTTTGAATCAGTGAAACATAAGATGTCAGAAACAAATGGGCTTTTTCATGTCCCCTGCTTCCCCTTCACCCTCCAGCTGAAAAACTCAATGCAGATCAACCAATTTCACTCAAACTTTAGTTATAAAAATGTCTGTAAGCAGCCACTGAATATGGAATGACAAGCCTCAGAAGAGTTTGGCAAAGCTCGCTTCTGGAGAAGCAGGTTTGTCAGGAGGCTCAGACAGAACTGTGACTGGGAAAGCTGCTTTCTGTGGCTGTTACCTTGCTCTCTTAATTGGGAAAAGTGGCCGTTTCTTACGCTCGTTCTTTCTTGTTATTTGTGCATTGCTGCCTCAGCTTGTGATACGCTCCTGTTTTGCAAGGAGCTTTAGTAAACAGTGGACAGATAGACTGGTTGAATCTTTTTTGAGCAAAATCAGTTCTGGGAGCACAGTTGCCCAAGCTTTGATGGGAAAATGGATTTTTATGTATGTTCTTGTGTTCATCTCCATTACAAAACTGTGACATCAAAATACAGTAGTAGGAAAAGGGACTCATGCTTGGTTTCTGCTTTTCACAGAAATTGGCTCCAAGGCCAAACATCTACTATTGCTCAGCAGAGAGAAAATAATACCACAGAGCAGGTAGTGACAATATGATGTTGGCTGTGGTGCTGTAGAATTTCATCGTTATTAAAGATCAGTTCCTGACCTTGCATCAAAGATACAACTCTGGCTAAGTCTGGGTTAGTGACTCCAAAAGAGAATTTCACCCAGCATATTCTATATGTAGGAGTGTATTTGTTGGGCTGTTGAGATGTACATTGTGGAACCCTCCTTGGCTTTCCAAAAACTAGAACTACCACCTTGGGCAAGCAGTGCCATTGCTCCCTCTTTGCCTCTGTTCTGTTTTTTCCTGCTGCAGAGCTTCCCGCTGTGTGCTGCCAGAGCGCTGCCAAACAACGGCCCTGCTTAGGTTTGCTGTCTGCACCAGCTGTGCGTGCACCTCCGCTCCAGCACCCAATTAATTCACTGTTCCTAAGTGTAATCAGACTCTGCTGCCACGCTCTGCTTGCTTCCAGGAAGATGTTGTTGTTTGAGCTGTGCCTTTGTTCGATTTCAGGGCCCCTGGGCTTGCGCTCCCTGGGAGTCAAACGGGCAGGACTGAGGGGTCCTCTCCATGACCCATTTGAGGAAGGAGCTCTGGTTCTGTATGAGCCCCCGGTGCTGAGTGCCCATGACCAGCTGAAAATAGACAAGTGAGTCATCACCTGGCCTGAATGCTGCAGCCCTGACCTTTTTCTGAGTGTAGGTTTATGTGCTTTTCTCCCAAATGTGTTTGAGCTGGGGTCTGATCATCAAGGGGATTTCAATTCTGAGTATTCTGCGTGAATTTGTTCAGGTATGGTTACAGTCAAAGAAGTAATGTACCCATGCTGGATTGTTTGTGTTCTTTCACTGACTGTTCCATCTCTCATGCATCCCCTGTTGCAGGGAATGAGCATACATGCATGGAGAAGCTGCTTAGAAAATCTCATGGCTTAGTCATTAGTCAGGAAACATCAGCATCTAAGGACAAGCAAAGAGAGATGACTGTCAAATGTTAGGCTGCCTACTGGTTTTTATTCTGAAGTAGTTTCTTTTGTGCTATTGTTATAACTTGAAAAGGCTTTCAACTGGATCTTCACAGACAGAGGGAGGGGTTTCTCTCTCCAGAAATTTAGTTACAATATTGTTATAGAAACAAGAAAAACAATACTGAGTTTTTAACTGTATCTCTGAACCACTTTCTGCCCTTGTTTTAACTACAGCCCACATACATGGTTTCACTGATGTTTCAGACTGTGGGCAGGTCTCTAACTTCATTCTCAAAGCTGAATTAATCCATTTTTCACTTTCTTGTTTGAAGTTGCTTCCCCTGTGCCACAGGAGAGTCCTCAGTACAGCAGTGAGATGTAACAAAACCTAAACATGTGCCAAATTCCTCAATCACACTCTCTTCTTCCCTGACTGCCTCCTGCAGGGACAAGGTACCTGTCCATGTTGTGGTGGATCCTGTCCT
Source organism: Hypocryptadius cinnamomeus (assembly GCA_013400635.1). Taxonomy (NCBI): domain Eukaryota; kingdom Metazoa; phylum Chordata; class Aves; order Passeriformes; family Zosteropidae; genus Hypocryptadius; species Hypocryptadius cinnamomeus. The sequence goes on along the minus strand of VYZP01041962.1, from coordinate 46,752 downwards.
CAGCCGTGTTTTACGACCCCATCAGAGAGAAGTAAGTTTTCCATTGGGACCTGAGGGTATGGCTGGAGGATTTGCTCTGTTTCAAAAAGCCACATTTCCTCTGCTGGAGTTGTTCTAGGTCTGCATAGACCTCACAGACTGATAGTCTAACAGACTCTAGTCTGTTGCAAATACCAAGTGAAGCATTTGCTTTAAGCATCCTCTGAGAGGCCTGAATGCTGACAGTACTTCCTGTCCCTTTTCAAGCAAAGAGTCAGGGCTGAAAGTCCTGCTTTTACTTACCTTGAAGTCTGGAGATATAGCTCTGCTGGGTGAAATTCAGTATGGAAGGTGATGGGATATAGTTGCAATAAACTATATTGCAGCCCAGTTTTGAGTCAGGCAGTGCAAATTATCCGCCACTGTTTTACTGATCAGCAGAATTGATTGGATCTGCAGTCCCTGAGCCAGGAAATGCTGAGGCTCCAATTTCTGGTACCATGGTTCCTAACAAAGTGTAGAGTAGGTTCCTGCTTCAGTGTGCTTTGTTTGGAGGCTGCCCTTGGTAGGTGTCAGCTGTGCCTGACCTATGCAGACTTGAAATTTGATGGTGGAGACTGCCAAAAACATTTTGTGTTGTAAATATGTGCAACATTGTAACATGGCAGCAGTGTCTACAACTCTCCAAATATCTGATATTGGCTTCTGGAGAGCTCAAAGTTCATCCCAGATGCAATATATTATCATTTAAGCCTGGAGGGAGCACAGCTGGAAGCTCTGATTACTGATCTTGCAGGCTAAGCAGGTAAAGCTAGATGTGTTCCTGCATGGGAGATCTTCAGATGGCTGTGAGACCATAGTAGGCTGTTCATGGCTTGTAGCTTTATCTCAGATCTGGTAATGATCCTGTGACCCAGTGTAATGCTCATCTCTGGCTACATAACTGGAGGCACTCTGGTTTTAGGTGAGCTGCTGCCTGCTGGTGCTTTTGTCAAGTAGTCAAAGTTGTGTTGGTGTCCAGGCACACTGTTTTTTTTGGCAGGTAAATGTTGATGATAAAGCAGTTTCTGTTCTAGGCTGACTAATAAGTCTCTGCCTGCTAGGATTCTTAAGCTGCTGTATTCAGCTGATGCTCCTACGTAGCTGTACAGCTCTGATCCAACTTTGTTGTGACTTTTGCCCAGTTGCTGGTTCTGCAGCAAAATGCAGTCTTATGGTCAGTAATGTAGTTCAAAATTGTTCTACTGGCTTAAATAAATTCCATTAGCCTCTTATTAAAAGTCAAAGAAAGAAAAGGACTTGAAAGTGCAGGTCAAGGTTCTCCATCTTCAAGTCCTAGGTAGTGGAGTAGAGAGGATGAATCTTTGCAGGTGTTTAGCTTGTACATTCCCAGCACAATGCCCTCGTTTTCTTTGACTCTCATCATCACATGGTACAGGAACGTTTAGAAGTTTGTCTCTTCCCCCCTTCCCCCTCCTCCCCTTTATCTCTCTCAGTGATGTGTCAAGGCCTAATGCAGGGCTGAGCTCTTCTCTCACCATGTGACATAGGTTAAAACCTCAGCCCTGTGTCTTCTCCAAAGCTAAATCTGCTTTGGACCTTGAGCCCCCAGGTGAGTCACTGCTTCTAGGCAGAAATGATGAGGGCTGATGATGGTGTTCTGGGAATTATTCGGGCAGCAGAAACAACTCGCTCTGATTCTTTAAAATTACCTGATTTGGTGGTGTTAAGATGATAAACCTCTTTGAAATGATTGATGCATGTTAGTTCATGGCCAGGCCTGTCTAATGCAGCCAGGGGTAGAAATTTCTGGGAATTCATGTTCGGAAGCTGGTTAGAATTGTACGAGAAAAATGTAGCGAGATTTTGTGTGTGTTGTGAGGTACATGCTGGCACAGTAGTGCTGTTTCACTCCAGATGTGGCAGCATTTTAGCTGTGCCTCAGGTGGTTTCCCTCTGTCTCATTAGAACACTGCATGTCCCCAGGGATGTGTGTGCTACACGGATCTGCTGTTTGTTGTGCTATCAGTCCTGTGCATTGTGGTAATGAAGTTGTCACTCTGCTGATGTCCCCATCCTGCTCTGAGAGAACAATTCTTTGGCAGGGAGTGAAATTCCTCTGGGACTGTGTGACGAGCCGGCGGATCCCCGGGAGCCATGGCTGTATCATGGCAGACGAAATGGGGCTGGGCAAAACTCTCCAGTGCATCACGCTCATGTGGACGCTTCTCCGGCAAAGCCCAGACTGCAAGCCCGAAATCGAGAAAGCAGTGGTGGTGTCTCCCTCCAGCCTGGTGAGAAACTGGTACAATGAAGTAGAGAAATGGCTGGGGGGAAAGATCCAGCCACTGGCCATTGATGGAGGCTCCAAAGAAGAGATTGACCGTAAACTAGGTACAGAAATGTTTGCAATCTGGGCGTTTGGCTGGTTGGGGTCAAAGTCTTGCATTGGAAGAAGGTCGCAGCAGCTCATGTGAACATCTCTGAGCAGTCATCAGATCTCTGCAGACTCATGGCTGTCTCTCCACTAATGTGTTTAGATCTGACCCTTGCATGTTTGGTAATAGTTTATCTTTTGCCATAATCCAAATCTAGTCTGGTGTTAGGGTAGTCCCAATGCTCCAAGAAGGGAGGCAGAAGGGACATGGAAATGGGAATAGTTGTGGGGAAAGGGGAATGGGTATATATGGGTGGAAGGGTTTTCATATTTTAAGGCAAATGTTTTGACCATTTGACCTGTTTTCTATTAGTTTTCCTCATCTTGTTTTTCTTTCTTTTTTCCCTTCCCATCTGCAGTTGGCTTTATGAACCAGCGTGGCCTGCGAGTGCCTTCACCCATCCTGATTATCTCCTATGAGACCTTCCGACTGCACGCTGAGGTGCTGCAGAAGGGCACTGTTGGGCTGGTCATATGTGATGAGGTATGGGGGCACCTTCAAGGGGAAACCATTCCTGGTGTTTTCTCAACATCTGGGTGAAACTGGATCTGCTTTCTTAAAGGAGAGTGGGCAATGGGATACAAGACTTAGCTATGGACAACACCCATTCTGGTGTTTCAGAGGCTCTAAGATCAGCCATACTGTGTGAGCCTGAATGGGAGAGGTGTCTTCATGAGCCAAGATATGAAAAAAATGCAGCTGGTGGTAAATGCATCCACTTGTAGGTCCCTGATGGATCCCTACTAGGGCCCTCTCCATGTGAAATATGTACCAGAAGGGAGGTCCATGCCTGGCTCTGTTGGTAGTGCCCTGGCTTACTGGTTTTCTTGCATTGGTGTGTGTCAAGCTCTGCTTTCACGTGGCCAAAATTGAGTGGTTTTTTCATTTGTCATTCCCTATTTGTGGTTATAGGTAGTGAACCAGAGATGCTTTGAAGGACAAAATAAAACAAGTGTCCTCTGCCTCCTTGAAACCATCAGGCTGGGACCTGGCAGGGGTTGAGGTATCCTCTGCTGCTGGGTAGAAGGAATTTATTAAATAGGGGTGCCACCCAGTGGTTTGGCTTTGTATTTGCCAGAGCAGTGCCATCAGGGCTTAAAAAGAGTGAGTGTCCTCAGGAGTGTCGCTCCCATAAACCTTTTATCTACGAGTCCATGACTGCCCACACCTCTCAGTGCCCCTGGAATAAGGCTAGCACCTAGTGAATCTGGGAACCTATGTCCTTGACCTTGTGGCTTCTATACATTTCCAAAAAAATACTCACCTCTGTTGCAGTCTGGCACTCATGAAAAACATCTTATCATGTGTGCTTTGTCCTACTCAGCACTCGGATGCTAATAAAGTTGCTTTTCCCAGGCATGAGAAATGGAGGCCTGTGTTCAGATTACCACTGTAAGAGGTGAAGAATCTCTTTTTATTAGTGTGCAAAGGTTTGGCAGTTTTCTGTATAGGTGGTCTGAGTGGTTTGCGGTCTTGACCTTGAGTGAAACAATTTTACTGGTCCAGAGTTCAGTGCTTGTGTTGGTAGCTGAAAACATTCCCATCTTAGAACAGGAAACAGTTCTTAGAGTTATATTGTGTGATGGTTGCTGTTTTCATTGTAGACTTTCTTGCCTGGGTGGAGCTCAGATATTCCTGATCTGGGAAGCTTGTAATTTCTTGTTTCCTCACATAATGACTAAAAGTTTTTCATTAGATCCTTGTCCTTGAGACAAGTCTGTTGCAACACTTACTCCACTACCAGGAATGGGAAGAGTGGTGAGATGCCTTTTATCAATGCTGATATAGCTCTCCAAGCTGATTCCTTACAGGGCCACTGGATTTATCAGCCTTATTCCTTTTCTCTGTTTTTTTACAGGGCCATAGACTGAAGAACTCTGAAAACCAAACTTACCAGGCTCTCAACAGCTTAAACACACCTCGACGAGTCCTTATCTCGGGCACCCCTATTCAGAATGACCTGCTGGAGTATTTCAGTCTGGTGCACTTTGTCAATTCAGGCATCCTGGGTAGGAGATGAATGTGTGGGAGATGGGAGGGAGGGCAAGGCGCTGGCCAGGCTTCCCTCGATGCCAGCAAAAGCAACAATTGAGATGTTGGTGAAAAATCATCTTGGGTTTGTAACTAGATGATCTCTTAAGGTCTTTTCCACCTCAAACCATTCTGTGTTTCTATGAGACTTAGTCTCTTCCAGTTTGTATCCAGAAAACCTAGGTCAGGGTGCCCTGTTCTAGGGGCTATGTATCATCTGAGCTCTGTTTAAACAAGATTCTAATGCAAACAACAGCAATCTAACAGGTATTTTGGAAGGGGAATCAATTAAGGTAAAACGAATATGTGAAACTGAGTGCTGCTGTAAATTACTTCTTTTTTCATCTCCCATGATTTTCTCAGGTTGTTGGGCATCCAGTCCAAGAGGCTTCTCATTAATTCTAGTGCATGTCCAGCTCTAGTTAAACACAATTCATCAGATTCTTTGTCTTGCAAGCAGAATTTGGGCTGTGTCTTTTTCTGTTCAGCTGTTTTGCCCCCAGGAGTTCTCAAGGAAAGGATGGCATGAGGTGGTAGATGTTCTACATCTGCTTTTTCTGTGTGCTTCAATTTTGGGTAGTAATTACAGGGAGCTGATGGGATTTTCACCTGCCCCACCTTGACCTGTACTTTGGGCAAGATTACTCTCCCTGTACTTGCAGTTCGTTCTTTCTGAGATGAGGTTAATGGTGTAAACTACTGCAGCAAAGCTGCATGCACTCAGTAGGCATTTTTCTCACTTTCAGCCTGTGGCCAGTAATAAGCAACTGATTACAGATAATTTTGGAGTAGGCACAGATAATGCCTGTGCTGTTGTTTGCAAGGACAAAATCTGGGAATAAAAGTATAACTGGAATGTGAGCAAATGCAGTATGTATGTGATGTTTAAGTAAAATTCTGTGATCTTTGGCTTTGCACTGTTGTTGGAGTACAAAATGATTATCTGTTAAATTGATTTGTCTGCCTTGTGTGAGTCTTTCTTGGCTAGGAAAAAAATACAATCTTATGGATGGGATGAGGGTTTGTTTTATCTGCTGGGCCCAGTGTTTGGGGTGTGGTGGCTGTGGGATGCTGATCAAAGGTTCTTTGGTAGTAGTTGTCACCTTTCCACTTCTGTTTTATACAGGAACTGCACAGGAATTTAAAAGACATTTTGAAATGCCCATCTTGAAAGGAAGAGATGCAGATGCAAGTGAAGCTGAGCGACACAAGGGAGAAGAGAGGCTTAAAGAGCTGATCAGTATTGTGAACAGGTGAACTTCATCCCTCTTCTTTTTACAGAGCATTTGCCTAAGCCCTTTGCATAAACCCTGCTATATTTCCAAGTTACAGTTGTAGCTGTAATGAATTCTCTTGCCTGTTACATATATTCAGCAAGTGATTGTGCAAGTATTTATTGCCTGAGAAATCTACATAGGATGGAGCTTTACTCTGATAAATGGAACTGACATGGCACAGTCAGCTGCAGTCACCCCCAAGCAGTACTCTCAGGTACTGAATTGTTATATGACTCCTATGTTTATGTTTTCTCCTGGGATCTGAATAATCAGGCATAAATAATCCTTTTATTTATGTTGTCTATAAATGTGAGCTGGATCAGACTGGAGATCCATCTGGCCCAGATGTTGAGGAGCAGGAGGAGTATAAGGAATGTCACTCCATTCTGCTGCCGATTGCCCAAGTCACAGAATAGCCCAGCTCACACACAGTTTTGTTGGCTCTGTAGGGCTGATAGGACAGACAACAAGTGTCAGAGATGGGACTTCTGATCCCCAAGAAGCACCTCTGTGATGTGAAGTGCTGTCTTCATTTTTGGTTGATTTGTGGTACCTGTTCAAACTTGTTTTCTCTTCATGAATACAACCAGTTTATCCGTATCTGCTGGCAATTGCTTGGCTCTCTTTAAGAACATTCTAGAAAAGACTCTTGAGTTCTCAGCATTGCTCCTGTCTTAAGGGTTTTTTTCTGATTGTTTGTTTTTTGTTTGTGGGTTTTGTTTGGTGGTTTTTGGTTGCTTGGTTTGTTTTGGTTTTTTAATATGATCTTTTGTAGCCATCACAAATACAGTCCTGCAGTTCACAGTAATGGTAAATTAAATTTCACACTAAGTAGAGTCACTCCATAGAGACAGTCCTGACCTTGACTCAGATCAGCTTGCAGAAGCCTGAGAAAAAAGAAAGGTTGGGAGGAGAAAATCTTATTCCTTCTTGAGGTGCATTTATTTCTTTTTATAGTTGATGAAAAATGGACATAAAAGTGTGTTCAGGAATGCCTGTGCCTGGCTCTGTTGAGGTCTTTGTCCTTTCCTTTATTGTGGAGCAGTCATGACACACAAATAGGGAAGACAAAGCACAAAAGCAGTAGCAGATGAGTCTGTTGAATTTGGTCAGAATTGCAAATGGGACAGTGATGCAAAGACATGGAATCATAGAGGTAAGGCTGGAAGGGCCCTGGAGAAGGCATCATTGCTGTCCTAAGGTAGAAGGTGTTAGACTTAAAGACCTAAACCATTCTCTTAACCCCCACCCAGCACTGAAGACCTTGCAGTTTTCCTAGGACACCTTTTCCAGGGCACCACTGTCTTTGCAGTTAGAAAAGGCTCTTAATGTGTAACATAAATCTTCCTTACTGCAGTTTAAGCCTATTACTTTTCATCCTGCTGCTTATGGGTTCGGAGACCAGATTATTCTTTTATTTACCAGCCTTTGACTGATTTTGGGGTTGTCATATATCCCTGCTGTCTTTCTTCTATGGGTTTTGTAACATACTTTTGATGCTTCCTGGCAGAACTGGGTTTCTGCACCTCTTACTCTGGTTGCTCAGCTCAGTGCTTTTTCTAGTCCATTCCACCTTTTCTGAAGTGTGGCAAAACTACTCCATGGGGCATTTCCAGAGGCCAAAGGATATGTCCTTTGCTGGAATCTTGGGCCAGGCCATGAGCCCATCTTGGGTGAGGATGGCTACTGTGTTACTAAATGGGGAGCTCTCTGCCTGTACTTTAGCTTATGTCCACAGTTTGTGGTGGGCAGTCCCTGTACTTGTTTGCTGTCCATGCTGCTGGTCTTTTGTAGGTCAAAATGCAAATGCTGTTGGTAGTCTGAGGGAGAGCAGAGTTTCGCTTGTGACTGAGCTCTCCCTGTGTAGGTGGCATCATGTCTGATCCCTCCATATCTCATGAACCACATTGGAAGCCTTGCAAAGACCTTGGGTTATATGGCCACTGGCCTCTGCCATGTGTTGGACTGTCACAGACCTTTGCAGAGAAAATATCAGAGGGTCTGTTGACCACATGAGGAATCATAGTGATAAAACAGAGTTTTATCAGTAAAAGTGATCCAAGAGTCATGCAAGCATCTGATCTTAATTTCTCTCCCTGCAGGTGTTTAATTCGGAGAACTTCAGACATCCTGTCCAAGTACCTGCCAGTGAAGATTGAACAGGTGGTCTGCTGCAGGTACCAAAAAGCATCTGCTGTGTCTGGGAAATAGTGGAAGCAACAGGAAGGACTGAAAAATTGCAATAAGCCCTTCAATTCTTGTGGTGATGGCTTCCCTCTAGGAATGATGTTGTAGCCATTGGCAATATGTTGCTTTTCCTCCTGAAGCCACAACCCACAACTGGTGGTTCTGCCAGCCAGCTGGTGAGCTCTGGGCAGCTCAGATGTCAGAGCAGAGCTCTGGGCTGTGCAGTCCCTGCAAGCTTCTCTTCCAGTTCTGGAGGATAGCAATACTCTACCAGCAGCCTTGGGGGCAGTTCTAGGCTGTCTGTGCTGTAACTAGAAAAACTGAGCTCAAAGGAGCACTCTGTGTAGGTGGATCAGGGCTTTTGTTGGACTGCAGGCTGGGTCTGCAGAGCTCTTGTTGTGTTTCAGGCTGACACCTCTGCAGACTGAGCTGTACAAGAACTTCCTGAAGCAAGCCAAGCCAGTGGAGGAGCTGAAGGAGGGCAAAATCAGTGTTTCATCTCTCTCTTCCATCACGTCCTTGAAGAAGCTCTGTAATCGTGAGTTGTTCACACGGGTTTGGGTTTTGCACTGTTGGTGGAGTTTTTTTGGGTCTCCCTTGTGCACTCTAAACAGTCTCTGCACTCTGTTTATTCTTCAGATCCTGCTCTTATCTATGATAAGTGTGTAGAAGAGGAAGAAGGATTTATGGGAGCCTTGGACTTGTTCCCTTCTGGATACAGCACCAAATCTGTGGAGCCCCAGCTTTCAGGTATGGTGGAACTCAGCAGTAGAGATGAGCTGCCTAACACAGGCAACCACGAGACTGTATTTAGCATCTTACCAAGTGCCCCACCAGGGTCTGGAATTTGGGAGTTCTGCTCTAGCTTTTTCTTTCTCTCTTTTTTATCCAGGAAAGATGCTGGTTTTGGATTACATTCTTGCTGTTACCAAAAGCACCAGTAATGACAAGGTGGTTTTAGTGTCTAACTACACTCAGACACTGGATCTATTTGAAAAGCTCTGCCGGAGCAGGAGGTTTGTCTTTGGGTTTCACTGCTTTAATCCTGCTAGACTGTACTTGTTGTCTGTGCTGTAAAAGAACTGGCTATTCCTACACTTTCTCTCAGCAGGAACTTGTGATCTGTCTTTTAGCTCAGGTGTTCCTGAATTGGAACCAATGTAGCTTGTGCTTTGTCTCCTGGGGTCACTCAGCAGAAAATCTGTGGCCCTCTGCTAACATTTCTAAAGCCCATTCTGTTGTTACAGGGCAGATTTTTCTCTTTTAAGTAGGATGCTCTAGAGATGGCAGCAGTCTGGTTGTAGTGAATGCTGTATGTTCCAGGTATCTGTATGTGCGGCTGGACGGCACCATGTCCATTAAAAAGAGAGCGAAGATCGTGGAGCGGTTCAACAGCCCCTCGGTGAGTAGAACCTGCCAGATGTGAGCAGCTCTCCTGCCAGCTCTGAGTGCTGGGAGTAAAATCATGGCTGCTTCTGTAGTCTAATCCAAGCCTGCCTTTTTGCAGAGCCCTGAGTTCATCTTCATGTTGAGCAGCAAAGCAGGTGGCTGTGGTTTGAACCTGATCGGGGCCAACAGGCTGGTGATGTTCGACCCCGACTGGAACCCGGCCAACGACGAGCAGGCCATGGCTCGCGTGTGGCGGGACGGCCAGAAGAAGATGTGCTACATCTACCGACTGCTCTCGGTGAGGAAAACTGCTCTCCCCTCCTCAGCATGGAGCTCTGGGTGCCAGCCCAGACTGCAGCTGCTGTGATTGGGGCCAGAAGGGAAAGAACTCTTCTGTGTTGGTGACCAGAATTGATTGGAATTTAATTGCTTCCTACCCTTAGATGTGTTGCCATGGAAAACCATGAAGGTTCTAGCTGGAGGGTCATTACTGCAGCCCTTGGTTTCTAGCAGTGGATGGCTTCTGAGAAATAGAAACAACTGTGGCTTTGCAGATAAGATGTTCCTTTGAAGTCATTTAGGCATCTGACTTCTTTAATTTCATGGGGTGTCTGATGCAGAAGTTGCTGTTTTTTAGTCAGGCTGCAGTCTGTTTTAGTTGGGTGTACGTGTACTTTAGAAACAACAAATATGTTTCTGGAATTACCAGCAGCATTTGGGATGGAGCTGCCAGTGAGTAGATGGGGTAGCTGCTCTGTAGAAGAAAACCATGAAGGAGACTGCTCTTTTCAGACTACTCTAACACTTTGTCCAGCAGTGCCAGTAGTGATTGCTGCTTAGAAGTGTCTCCTCTGCCCTTGTTCACCTCTCATTAGTTCAGACTAGGGTTTTTTGTTTTGGTTTGGGGGGGAAGTTGTTGGGTGGTTTTTCTGTGTGTGGTTTTTTGTTTTGTTTGGGGATCTTTTGTGTAAGCTTAGGTTCCTTGGTCAATTATTATTTTTACTTTGAGAAAACAGACATTCTTTGCCCATTTTTTCTTAATGGAGTTCTTCCTTGACCTTACTGCACTTGGAAGCAGGGAGCTCCTTTTCTTTTAGAAATAGGAAATCAGTCTGCAAATCATGACTAATTACCCCCCCTCCTTGGTGTTACATTTGTTTGCAAAACAGACACTTTGCTCTTAGATTTTTGCCTTAGAAATACAGTATGCTGGGCTTTCTGCACATCTGTTCTGGAAGCAGATATCTCCCTCCAGGCAGGATGTGATTGATCTGTGTGTGTGGGTGAACCAGAAAATAGTGCTGATGCTCGTGTCACCCAGGGCTAGACCTCATTGCTGCTTCTTGCGGAGATTGCAGTTGGGATTTTTTGTCGGGGAGCAGCTGTAGCTGCTCAGCTCCTTTCCCTTCCTTCCTGTCAGCACATCCTGGTGCAGTGTGTGAGCTTTAGCCATGAATGGCAGTTCCACCTCTTCCTTATCTGTATGTCCACTGGATCCACTCCTGCAGCCACAGGGAAAGAGAAGCAGAGTTGGGTTAGATCTGCAATAAAACACATGTGGTTGGAGTGCAGCTACTAAAACTTGCCTGTCACCTGTACTGGTGAGACACTGAGTGGTCCTGACAGCTTAGTGCCATTTGATCTGTGACACTTTCCCCATGTAGAGCTCCTTTAACAGCAGTGTTCCAATTGTGCTTCGTCTCTGACTTGCCTGTAGACAGGGACCATAGAGGAGAAGATATTCCAGCGCCAGACCCACAAGAAAGCCCTGAGCAGCTGCGTGGTGGATGAAGAGCAGGATGTAGAAAGGCATTTCTCCCTTGGGGAGCTGAAGGAGCTCTTCACACTGAATGAGACCACCACCAGTGACACCCATGACAAGTGAGTATTCTGAATGACTCAGGGCTGGGATAGCAAAAGTTTGGTTGTGTAATTCAGGGGTCTCCCAGGCAGCAGGAGGAAGTCCAGAGAGTGAGCCTCAAGTGTTTCTGCTTCTGAAGCTGTTAACTACCTAGACATGAGCACTTCCTTGCTGTCCTCCCTTTTTGTTATTTAGAAAAGCTGTGCTGGCTGGACAAGTGAGCAAACTACCTTGTAGCTGCCTGCTTTGGAGACTGAAATACTGCAGCTAATGAAAAGAGAAAAACTGATCAGAGCTGTTCAAATTAGTGGAGCCTAACTTGGTCCTTCCTTACTGCTCTCTGAACTGCTTCCATACTAGGGCTTCTCCATTGGCTAAGAATTCATGAAGCCAGCCCAAGTGCTGTTCTGGGAACTAAAAGAATACTCTTCTCCACTGTCTGCCCTTCTCTCCCAGCCCAGAGACCTGTGGTATTATAGCCACCAGAAAGAGGACAGGCAGTGCAGGGAAAATGCTTCACTGTGAAAATTAAGACTCTTAATTCAGGCAAGAAGTGAAGAGGATTAGTTTTAAGCTGTGTCAAGGCTCAGCTCAGTGTAGGTATGCATTCTGCATGGTAACAGCCCTTGCTGGCCTGGCTGCTGCTGCTCTTTGTCTCCTTAAGTGACAGCTCAGTGGGGCATCTCCAGCACAGCCTGAGCACAACCTGGTGGCTGTGGTGGGAGCCAGGATGGAGTGTTTTGGAGCATGGTGTGCTCTTTGAATTTAGGAGTCCTGATGCAATACTAATAAGGTGTTAGCAGCAGTCACTTGAGATCTGCCTTAAGCAACATCCCACACCTTTCAAGAGAAACTCCTCCTGAACTTCCTCTGGGTCTTGCTGGACCGTTTCCAAATGGTTAAACATGAAGAGGGACTGCCATTGGAAACAGAACCCCTAGGTTTTCAAAACGTGTGTCACTCCTTACCTGTCACATACACCAGAAAGAAGTTACCTGTTTAAATGAAATGCAGTAGTAATTCAGAAACTGAAAATCCAGGGGAGTTGATCCAAATGTTACTGGGCTGCAGTTTTGAAGAGCCCATAGGCAGAACCAGCAGAGGAGCCTTGCACTGATCATGCACTGACCTTGGCAGGATCAAGTGTCGCCGCTGTGTGAACGGGCACCAGGTGCGGCCCCCTCCCGACGGCTCCGACTGCACCTCGGACCTGTCCCAGTGGCACCACTGCGCGGACAAGCGCGGGCTGCAGGACTCTGTGCTGAGGGCGGCATGGGACGCTGCTGTCACCTTCGCTTTCCATCATCACTCCCATGAGGAGCAGCGAGGGATTCCCTGACAGGTTACTGTCCCCTGTGGGGGCAAGGGCAGGCTCTGTGGCAGCCTGCCCCACTTCGATCCCTTTCAAGGAAAGGGGCGGTGGGCAGCTGTGCATGCTGGACTGTTGTGTGGCAGTGGGATAGCAGAACAGCGTGGCTCTGGAGTGGCTGCAGGGCCCTTGGCAGTGCTCAGTCTGCTGCAGCAAGGAGTCCGTGGCTTTTTCTTTGCTGTTGTATTGTGCCTGAAAAACAGCCCCTGGGGAACTGGGAATAACGGGACCTTGCATGCTTGATCAGATTTAGCACAGGTTCTTCTGCTTCTGGTGTTTGTACCTTCTACTCAGCCAGATTTTGTCTTCAGGTTTAAGTTGAGCCAGGAGTTTTACAGCACTTGATGTGCAGTCGGGTTTTTTTCTTTGACAGCTCTGGCTTACAGTTGCTGATGAAAACTTGCAGGATCCATTTTTGCTGTGAAATGTGAACCTTGCTGATTACTTGGGAACAAGAGGATTTTGTACAGGGGGAAAAATATTTTAGCTCATATGTTGAACATCTGGCCTGAAAGATCATGCAAGCAGTAGGAAATCAGGCTCTATTCCAGTAACTCCATTTCTAAAACCACTGGCTTTGTTATGGGCAGGATCCCCTGATCTAGCAGAGTTTTAATGAGATGACATTACATGACAGTAATAAAATTCACTTTGGTACATTATGGGTCTTAATTATAATTTTATTATAAAAATGTTACAAAATAACAAACTATTCAAAACCTCTGTAAAATGACTGCAGACACTGGAAAAGGGCAGTGTGATTGCAAATAAACAGCAAGCTACTTGGTACATAAAGAATTTTTTGGTGTAAAGTACAGCTTTCCAAATGGAAAAATGTCAAGCCTGGGGGCTTTGTTAGCTTGGTTTCTACTCCCTTTAGTGGAGGGAGGAGTTCTTACTTCACAGACCACAGAATGAAGAAGATGGAAGGGATGTCAGGTGATACTGTCCAATACCTCTCCTCAAAAACAAGATCATCTACACCTGGTTGCCAAAGACCACAACCCGATGGCTTTTGAGTCTCTTCCACACTGGAGATGGTTATTGGTGAGACATTAGCTGAAACAACTTGAAATTTATCACAACGCCTAGTGATGTAAACAACTGTTGAGAAGCTCATTTGGTGTATGTCCCATTTATAACACTCGAAAAGATGGCAGAGTTAGATCACCTGGAAATACAGCTGTTGGCCCACATGGTGTGTCATGGCAGCGTCACACCCCTTCTTCAAATGAACTGCAGAGGGAAAAGAACAACTCCATACTGCTTGAACTGGGGAAGGAGTCCCCAACTGTACTGTGCAATGAGAAGGTGATGGGTTTCCTCCTGCTCCTGTGCCCCTCACATGACACTGATGTAGTCAGCAAAGGCCTGGGAGGAGTCCCACGTGTCATTGACTACGCTGCACACGGCCTTGAGACGCCGCAGCGCCTCCTGCGCTGTCTCTGCATCCTGGTCCAGCCAGTTTTGGAAGAGGCAGAGGTGTGTGAATGGAAGTTGTCCCCCTCTCTGCTGGATGTGGCCTTCCAGCTTCTTTGTGAACTCCAGGAGCCCATCAGGTTTGATGCAATTTGAGCTTTCCAGGGAAAGAAGAAAAAGAAAAAAATAAACATTAAGAGTCCAGGCTATAATTCAAGCAATTTAAATTACTATTCCTTCTAGTAACTGCCAGTGCAGGTACCTCAGGAGGTTTCAAGGCCAGGTGCACTTTTTTTCAGCAGTACAAAATCTAAGTGTTTCTCATGAAAACCAAAACTGAGTATGAAGGGCTGGAAACCTTTTTAAACCAAGATGGTAACAACTACCAAGTTAAACTCATTACTCTTATTACTGACTTAAGTAGACCTAGCTGTGGACTTAAAATGTTGCAGTTGTCAACTCTCTGGACCAACCTACAGGTCCCAGTGCAAGACTCAGCAGTAAGTGATCATTTATCTCTTCCTGCTGAGAAAATCTGAAGGGCATGTGTCAGATCCTGTTATTTCTAGGAGATTAAAAGGTCAATTCCCATGAGTTGTGTAAATAAATATCAAGTTGCATGCTGGATTTAAATCTTGTTAGAGGCACAGTAACAATCAGGCTTCAAGCCTGCTGAAGGAGTGTGGCCATGGTTGAATAAATTGTCAGGCCTATGTACTCTGAGCAACCTGAGCCATGAGGATGTAAAGAAGGGGAGGCAGAATCAAGCAAAGCAGTTGTTAGTATTGCAAAATGCCACCCCCATGTGCTTTGTGAAGGTTGCTGCCTATCTGTAAGGCCATTCAGGGTCAAGAAGAGAGCAGCAGTTCTGACTGAAGACCAATGTTAAGGAAAGGAATGCAGAGGCATTCTCAGGATGTGCCAAGAACAGTGACAGCATTCCCTTGCTATGAAGGGGCACTAGGAACAGAGCTGTTCACATTGATCCCCAAGAATAAAAGCATATAGGGATGTTAGTCCCAACCTACAGCTCAAGGAGGGCCTGCAGGAGGCTCCCAGGGGAGCAGCAAACCAAAGTGGCTTTAAAGATGGAGCTTGATTCCTTCTAAAGGTGAAATGTCTCCAAGATCCTGAAGGTCCTTGAGAGTGTATGTGCCCATTGCAGCATTCTCTGAGCTTTTCTTGGGCACACATTCCCTCAAGGAACAAAGCCATGCTCAGGTTCTCCTGCTGTCAGAGCCCAGTTCAGCTCTCTCCCTCCCAAAACAAGGAATTCCATGTTTAGAGCAGCAGAATACCTGACATCCAGCTGGCAGAGAGAAGAGGAGGAATCTTCAGAGAAAATATCTGCAAGGGCAACCAGCCTGTGATTCCCTGAAAGAGGGAGAAATGCACTATTAGATGCAAATCAGAAACGGTCTTTAAATTGTCATAGAGCTGGGATAATAGTGCAGAAAAGGAGTGTGTAAGCATGTGAATGCAACACGAAGAGCCCACCCCTGGACCCTCAGTGTGTCCCCCTCAGTGACATCAACTGAGTTCATCCCCCTGAGCAGAGTGTTCGAGGCAATGAAAACATTTGCTGATAGGGTAGTTTGTGTCCCTATAGAAATCATGGTTTTGTTTGTGAAGTCCAGATGCAGCTTTGTTTTAGAAATTACATGTATTCAGGTTATCCCAAGCTTTCCTGTTTTACTTCGTTAAAATAACAGAAAACAATATTCTGGATTTATCTGCAATTAATTTCTCAAACATTTCTACTTGGCCTGTGATTCAAAAATCCTATCACTTCTGTAAATTCAGTTGCACTTCTTTGACACAAATCCTCCTTTACTTGTTCTCATCCCTCCGGTGGCTGCCAACAGCTGTTGAGACACAAACTGCCCAAACTTGGGCAAAATCTGTGCCTCTGAATCAGAGGCAGTGCATCTGATGCTGGATCTGTTCCTGTTGAAGTCCGAAGCAGACCAGTGTTCAGTCAAATCTGGAGATCTGCTAGAACTTGCATTTGCTGCAGAGAAAAGCAGCCATAATTCCTGCACAGTACCTTGGTACACTGCTGAATGCAACTGAAATTCTGCCTTTAAAAATGGATCCAGTGCTCCTTATTTTGGGAACTAAATCCCACTGTTCCTGCATTGGGTAAGTTCAGCACTGCAGTCAGCAGCTCCCAGTGGTGCTGACTCCAGCCCCAGAGTTCCCTCCAGAGGGCTGCTCCAAGGCCCCACAGCCACGCAGTGTACGCACCAAGGCGGTTCCCAGGAAGTTTGAGGCTCTTGAGTGATGAATTTCTTTTCACTGTATTGATTATTTCTGACAAAAACTCAGCAGTAGAGCTTTCAAACAGCCGGCAGAAGGAAAAGGTGATTTCTATGAAGAAATGGATTTACAGTACATATGAGTACTCCCTGTGCTTCATTATTCCATAACTGCATTCTGCAGATAGCTCCAGCCTCTAATCTATGTGCAAGAACAAAGCTCCCCCAGCAGTGGATTGCATAAAACAGCACTTCTGCTGTGTCAGGAGGAGAGCAGAGATCACATCCAGGCAAGTGGCTCTGCCAGCTCACCTAGTTAAAGGCTGATGTGCTCTGCAGGTTAAAAATCTTTGTTTTATAGCTGAGACTGCAGACACTTCCCTGCAGGATTTGCCAGCAGCTCCACTGGCACAAAGACAAGCATGTTCCCAGTCTGACAACACCTGCAGATCTGCTCTACGTGTCTGTGACATTTAGCTAAACCTTACACATCCAGAGAACCCCTCTTAAATGCCAGCCAGCCAAAAGCAGCCACCCGCAGCACCTTTCCAAGCAATAGCACCCAGAAGCTGGCTGTACCTTGCAGGCCAGTATCCTGAAGCAGAAGCAGAACTTCTTTCTGGTGCTCAGCCAGGTTCACATCATGAAAACTCAGTTTCTTCAAATTTGGAGTACACTCTAAAAGCAAAACATGTTCTCAGGTAAAGCACTGCAGATCCTTGGGATAAAAAGACCCTGACCCAGCTACCAGCTAATACCCAGAAACTGACTTAGACTATGGGTAATTTGTGCTGGATTGTGGATAATTAAAAATGAACCATTGTGCTGTGCAGGATCATCCACATAACACAGCATGTCGGACTGTTGACACCCATTTCCTTTTCTTGGGAGACTTCAAGGATGTCCACGCTGAAGAGATGGACCCACCTAAGCTGGCTTCATGCTAGAGGATGGAAGACCACAGCATGCAAGCTACAGTGTGTGTGCCCCAGTGATGCTGCCTATGGGTTAGCAGAGTACCTTTGAGCATCTCCAAAAGGAGCCTGAGCTCCTGGGGGCAGGGCAGTGTGGCACTGTCAAGGGACAGCTGCTGGAGGGACTTGGACGCCTTGAGCACCGGCACCAGGAATGCAGTGTGCAGAGGTTCCCTGGGGAATCGGATCTCCAGCACCTCCAGGCAGCTTTCTAAGGGAAGAAAAACAATGAAAGAGTTTGCTCTGGAGTCTTCAGTGTAGCTACAGCAAGCAGGAAGCCTGTATGCCCAACACCACCATCCTTTAGGTTGGTAGAAACTACCTGTGCACCATGCCCTGCCCTGAGGAGCTCTGGCAACTCAGACCTGGGGTACATCAATCACTTACAGCTCACTCCAGGATTCCTGCCAGACCACAGGGCCACCAATTTCTACTGTGCTCACCAATGCTTGAGAAAAGGTCACCCTTTAAGGCACAAGCCAGTCAGCTCCCAGGCTGTAATCAAAAGGCTTGGACAGTGCTTTGCCATCTCCTGTGGTACTCTGATGATCAAAGGATTCTTTCCCTCTGCTTAAGGGTGTGTCTAAGGCTTACAGCCTCACAGTCAATAGGACAGACAAAGTGGAAGCTCACAGTCAATTTACAGATCTGGTGGGACAGTATCCCCATGGACAGTCACAGGTAGCAGGTTGTAACTAGCCCTGCACAAAGCTGATGTTGCAGCATGATGGGATACAGCAATAAAACATTTTCTCCAAGGTTTTGGCTCCACAGAACACCTTAGACTGGAAGGGACAAACTGCAACAACAACTAAATCAGAAAGGTAAGGCTGTAATTGCCTAACAACAAACCACCATAATAGTGTTGAGTGAAGTCTGTAGCAAGCCTTTACAGCTCTACGTGCTGCCAAGTCCTGGCCATCACTCAGAATGATGATTCCTACCTGGGATTTCTGCCTTGCTGCAGCTTGGACTGGCCTCTGGCCTGCTGCCCTCCAGCTGGTTTTTGAGGTCGAAGCTGACTGAGAGCGTGTGGAGCTGGGGGAGGGCGCTCAGGATGCAGCAGACGAGCTCCATGCAAGGCATGTGGGAGAACATGTCGCTCACGCGGAGCACGCGGAAGCGGCACTCTGGGTGGCGGGACAGGGCCCGGAGCCCGGAGAGGATGCAG
The DNA here is from genome assembly GCA_013400635.1 of Hypocryptadius cinnamomeus. Classification (NCBI taxonomy): domain Eukaryota; kingdom Metazoa; phylum Chordata; class Aves; order Passeriformes; family Zosteropidae; genus Hypocryptadius; species Hypocryptadius cinnamomeus. The sequence continues at coordinate 28,399 of VYZP01041962.1, read as the reverse complement.
GAGATGTTGGCATTCAGGCCTGGAACAGCATTTGTACAGAGAAGTGTCAGCTGTGTGTGTAGGCACTGACATGCAGAGCTGGAGCTGCAGCAACGGCAGCCCGAGTCAAAGGCTAAACTCACAGACCGCGTTATCCACGCATCCTTAAGCTACGCTCTGTGCATGGGAGACGCAGATCTGGCTCTTCCCTTTGCTCTCTCTGAAGAGCATTTAAGCACAAAGCCAGGGGCTGCTCTGGGACAGAGGGATCCCATTCTCTCCCTCACACTCATTAAACATCTCACCCAACACCTTTCTCAAGATGGGGCACCGATACTCCTACAATGCCCCTTCCTGTGAAAACTAACGCAGGGTAAACCTGAGCAGTAAGCCAGACCATTAGAGCAGGGCTAGAAGGAAGTCTCCTATTAATGTCACTGACCATTGTAGGACAGAACCAGGTTTTCTAAAGACACCCAGGAGCTCAGCAGGTTACTCAGAGTCCGACACGTCTCCCCAGTCAAAGGAATGGAGAACAATTCCAGCGTGGAGACACTTCGGAAGCGGTGAGCAGCTTTCAGAGGAACGTTTCCAGCAGGTCCTCCTCTTTTCTTACAGCCAGCACGATCAGTGCATGGAGATCCTGGGGAGGAACTAGTCCAGTTCTCAGTGTTCTCTCCCTCTGTGGTCCTGGTTTTTTCCAGTAACCCTGAATTATCCTCTCTAGCAACAGTAAAAACAAAATCGTAGAGATCTTCTGGGTCAGCATAGCGTCCCCTGCTCCGTCTGAGGCAGCGACGTTTCCTCCCCAGTGCAGGTTTCTGCCATCTGCGTGTCTTTCGAGGAATGGGGTGACAGGACAGCTGCTCTGAGCTGGAACAAGGGGAAGAATCCCCCTGAATGCTGGTGTGGCCACAGGGCACCTTGCTGCTTGTCTCTTCACACACTGGGTTTCGCAGGGGAGGACTTCTAGGGCCAGAGAGGACAGAGGTCATGCAAGCATCAGCCTCTTTTGGGGATCTCTTCTGGTTCTCAGCACCGCTCCCCTCCCGCTCAGCATTACAGCCCCTCTCTGCTCCCCCCTGTGCTGACTCCTGGCTTTGGGCTTTGTCCTCCTCTCTGCAAAGGCCACATGGGCTGCCATGATAGGCGAGGGCATTTCCTGAGCGCCAAAACCCAGCGCTCATGGTCAGGATGAGAACGAGAAGAACCGTGTCGGGAACAGGCCAGGAGCACATGGACACTTGGCTGACAGAGCCGTGGTGGATCAACCGGTGAAGGAGCAAAACCAGCGAGCGCCTGATGGACTGGTCGCAGGAGAGGAGGTGCTGGAACTTCAGGACCCGCAGGGAGCCAGCCAGGTTTTCCAGCACTTTGTGGTTGTGCTCAGCAGTGAGTTCCACGGCCCCCTGGAGCATGTTGCAGAGGGTGAGCTGGGAAACGTGTGGGGAGCTGTGCAGGAGCGGTGAAAAGTGACAGTCGTGGAGGCGCCAGTCAGAGGAAACGTCCAAGACACCATGGAGGACGTTGGAGAAGAATGTTTCAAGGAACTTCTTCCTCCAGCACATTATGCTCTGCAATTGAAGAACAGGGCGTAGGAACAAAAAGTCAGCATCCATTTTTCTTGTTGTTTTTAAGTTAAATTATTGCTGTCTGCTAACCTGGTGTCCAAAAAACCCCTCCTGATAGCTCCACTGAGACCACCTCTCTAGTTCTCAGCATCCTTCCTCAGTGTACTCCTTGAAAACCTGAGTGAATCCCATTGCTCTCTTCATCCTCCTTCTGGCCTAATTTAAACACTCAGTGGTTTGGAGCTGGACATTTGTTTTGCCTATTAAAAACTACGTCACCAGCAATTTTCTTCCAGCATCTATTTACTGGCTGTCATTAAGTTGTTTGTTAATGATTCTTCTATGATGATGCAGCAATGAAGGTGCTTCAGTTTTTCTACATAAAACCATTCTCCAAACTCACTGTCTTCTCTGTTTTTCTCATGCTTTCCAAAACATCAGTTTTTTGGTTTTTGGGGTTTGTTTTTTTTTTGCCAGTGTAGGTGTAAACATAATAGAAAATACTGTTTTTATCCTGTGTTTCAGTGAGAATCTCTGAAGACAAAGATTTGCTCTTTTGGCAAACTCACTGTTGGGAGATGAAGCGTGTGGCTGTGTACTAGGAATCCCATTTCCCAAATATTTCTATCACCAGGGTCATGCCTCAGTCTGGAGCTCTACGAACGCTTATAAACAGGTGCCAGGAATTGGCTGGAGGCAGCCAGAAAGAAAACCTCATGGAAAACAGAAGAAACAGAGCTCCTGTGTCGAGCCCCTTCTCCCACCAGAGCGTTTCCTCACCTCCGAGTTGGGCGGCCTGGTTTTCATCACATCGTCCCACAGCTTGTGCCAGATGGGCTGTGTCGAGAGGCCTGGGGGGAAGAATCATCAACCGGGAGCTTTCACCCCTCTCCCAGTGTCCTGCTCCGGAGCTCGATGGGATGCCGGGCACAGCCCGAGCCCGTCCGGGTATGGGATACAGCGCGGTGTCCCTGGGACCCCTCTGTGGGCTCCTCCCGCCCGGTTCGGGGCCATCCCTCCAGTCTCTCACCCCATCAGTTTGAGGGGCCCGTCCCTCCCTCCCGGGGGTGTCCCCACGGGTTCGTCGCCGTCGCGGCCGGAGTCACCTGCTCTCCGCGCGGCGTCCTCGGCCCGCTCGAGATGGAAGATGGTGAGGAGCGGCAGGAGCCCCCGCAGGAGGTGCCCGGGCAGCGCTGCGGAGAGCCAGAGGGAGAGGGCGGCAGGGTGCGGGCAGGTCCGGGCCCCGCGCCCCGCCGCCCCGCGCCTTACCCCAGACGTCCCGCTCCAGGGCAGCCATGCTGCGGCTCACGGCGGCCGCGCTCAACGCGAACAGGCTGCGCGGCCGCTCGGCCGCCATCACCGCCTCGGGCACGGACCGCCCGCACCGCGCCGCCATCTTGGAAAGCGGCTAGAGCGGGCGGCCATGTTGGGGAGGTCGGGCCGAGCAGCGGGGCGGACAGCTCGGCGGTAGCAGCCCGGCCGAGCCGGCTCCGAGGCCGAGACACACGGGAAGAAGGGAGAGGAAAGGCGGGAGCGCAGCTATGGCCGTCTTGGTGCGGCTACACTCGCGGGCGCTGCCGGCTGCCATGTTTGGAAGGGCCGCGCTCCGGGCCGAAACCCCGCCTTGCTGGTGGGAGCGCTTCCGCTTCCGGCGCGGGCAGCGGCGCTTCCGGCGGGTGACCCTGGCGAGTCCTTCTGTGCGGCGGGAGCGCGATGGGGCAGCGCGGCGAGCCCGAGGTGAGCGCGGGGCCCGCACGGCACCCCCGGGCGGGCAGGCGGGCCCTAACGCTGTGTAACGCTGTGCTCTCTTGTCTTTCCGCAGGAGGAAGAGGAAGAGCTTGTGGTAAGACGGGGAGCCGCGGCGGGGACTCGCAGCTGCCAGCGGCGGCTGCCCGGGGCCGTCAGCGCCGACGAACGGGCTCGGGGGGCTCGGGCGGGGCCGCGCCGTGCCCGCCATCCAGAGCTCCGTGGGGAGGCCGGGCTGCGGTGTGGATGCGGGGCTCCCTCTTGAAGGGGCTCGGGGGAAGTGGCGTGCGGGGCTGTGCCTGTGCTCACCGCAGCCCCGTGTCCGCAGGACCCCCTGACCACGCTGCGGGAGCAGTGCGAGCAGATTGAGAAATGCGTGAAGGCGCGGGAGCGGCTGGAGCTGTGTAACGAGCGGGTGTCCTCCCGCTCCGAGACCGAGGAGCAGTGCACTGAGGAGCTCTTCGACTTCCTGCACGCCAGGGACCACTGTGTAAGTGCAGGGCCCTGCTGCGGCTGAGCAGAGCTGCCTTCGGTCCCGCTTTCTTGTTTAATGTTTGGTTCCTCCTTGTTACAACAGATCTAGCTGGGATTCGGTATGTTATTAAACAGTTAAATAACTCAAACCCAGTGTTTGTACCATGCAAATGGTACTTAGCTATTTCTGTCTTGTAATTGCCATTTTAGAGTTAAACCTTTTGAACCTGAGCTGAAGCTTTGTAAGGCATCTCAATAGCTTTATTGAATGACTTCTTGCAGAACAAAAGCTAGGACTGTGGAGCTGTGTGCATTGTTGGCCCAGAAAACCAAGAGGCGACACCTTGCTGATTTCCATCCCTAAACCATGAGTTACTGAGGGCTCTCTTTTTTTCCAGGTTGCTCACAAGCTTTTCAGTAAGCTGAAGTGAAGGGGGGCATGGTTGTCCCATCTGCTTCCACAACCAGTGCCAGCGGTTCCTGGGTCACAGTTCTGCTTCCTGCAGTCCATCCTCCGTGCTGAGCATGAACGAAACGGCTTCCTGGCAGCCTGTCACTGCCTCTGTGCTCCTGGAAGATGTGCAGCTGTGCAAAAAAAAAAACAAACAATGTGTTGATGTTCTGTAATTTTCCATATTAAACGTTGAGAGTTCCTGTGGAAGTGCCCTGTGTTTATTTCCTAGTTCTCGTGCTTCTGACTTGTACTGGGTTAAGATGAAATCAGTGGGTGTCAGAGCCCAGTTAAGGGTGGGAGAGTTTTCTTCACCTGTGGGAATGTTGTTTTTGTGCTGCCATGATGGACAGCTGCTGCAGCTCTATTCCTTGGGGAAGAATTTGTCTGTTGGAGCCACAAAGGTTATTCCTAAGCCCCTCAAGCCCCTCAAGACCAGCGTTGTTCACACAGTATGTTCTAAGACTGAAGGGAGTGACGCTTTCCTAGGAGAGAAAAGTTTGTCCCCACCCTCAGGGGAAAGCTGTCACCTGTCCCTCGCTGTCTCATGCTTCTGCCAGCGGCTGGAAGAGCCTCCTGGCAGCAGCCAGCTCTGCCTTCCAGCCCACGAAACCAACCACGTGGCTGTGGGGGTGCATGGGGGTGGTTCACCTACTCCAGCCCTGTCAGGGTCACCTGGGGGGAGCTAAAGCCTTTCTGTGTGAGTTACCAGCCCGTTCTGCTCACCCTGGGACTGTCATGTTCATGCTCTGCCTGCTCCTTTCGCCAGAGAGACTGTTTGGGAGAAGGAAAACTAGGGTATTTCACAGCTATTCTTCAAAGTGGAATGAAAACCACCACCTTATAAATCACAGTTCTTTATCCATATAGTGGTTCATGGTCCTTTTGCTGACGGATTTCAGACTTTTATTAGGTTAAGCGTGCCATGTAAGTTCCAATAGGTTTAGGTGTGGGTTTGTTTCTTTTTTTGGTTGGTGGTTTTTTGGGGTTTTTTCCCCCCTGTAGCACACGGCAGGGTCCAGCTGTGCCTGTGCAAAGCGCGTTTGTTGCCGGATCATTCTCAGCAGCTGATGCCCAAACCCAGCTCATACATGACCGCACGTTTAAGTTGGAAGGGACCTTAGAGATGACTGAGTCCGAGCGCGGCTGCCCGCAGCCCTTCGCAGCCGCGCCCCGAGCGCTGCCCGGTCCCGCCCCGGAAGGCGAGCGGCGATGGCGGCGCTGGGCGGGCGCGGGCGGGCGGCGGCCGCGCTGCTGTGCCGGGGACCGGGGACGGGAGCGGCACCGGGAGCGGTACCGGGAGCGGGGCCGCGCCGGCACCGGCACAAGGAGAAATGGGTGAGCTGGGCCGGGGCGGGACCAGAGCACCGCAGCCACGGCGCTGCTTGCACCCCGCTCTTGTCCCTGCTAACCCTGTTGCACCGCGGTGCAAATCCCCTTCTCATCCCCCCATTTCCCCTTCTCATCCCCCCATTTCACCTCTCGCTGCACCCTCCTGTGTGCGGCCGTGTCCACCTCGGGCCCCCAACCACATTTCGGCCATTCAGAGAGTCCTGGAATCACTGAATGTGCTGAGTTGGAAGGGATGCATCAGGATGCAGCTCCTGGCCGTGCACAGGACACTCCCAAGAGTCCCGCCCTGTGCCTGAGAGCATTGTCCAATTGCCTCTTGAACTCAGACAGGCTTGGTGCTGGGATCCCTTCCCTGGGGAGCCTCCTTCAGTGCCCAACCACCCCGTGGGTGAAAAGCCTTTTCCTGTCATACAGCAGAAGCCCCCCTGTCACAGCTTCATGCCGTTCTCTCTGGTCCTGTCACACGCACACTCCGGAAAGGCCTCATGGACTTCTGGCAGCACAGAACCCAGTGCTGGATTCTCCCAGAAGAACATGGAGGCTGGGTATGGGGGTATGGAGGTATTTTGTCTTTTAACACTTCTGTTATTTTTGCCCACCAGGCTGCCACGGCCCCACGCATCCTGTCCACGCGGCTGGCGCTGCACCACTTCGACACGAGCTACAGCCTGCACCTGGGGGCCCTGTGGCCCTCGGTCCGTGCTGGCCTGCTCTGCGAGCAGAAGTATGGGGCCCTCCTCAACAACTTTGCTGCTGCTGACCACGTTCCCCAAGAGCTGGAGCTGCTCGACGCCACCGATTTCGTTTCCGAGGCCCCCCAGAAGGCGCAGCAATGGCAGCAGGGCACAGCTGTGGGGGAAGCGGCCCCAGTGTGCCAGGAGGGCTCTGGTGAGGGCAGGACTGTGATGCAGGAAGAAATGGTGACACAGGCTGAGATGTCCCCACCACTTTGCGCCTCCATCAGCTCCAAAATCAAGTGTTACACCTTCCCCAGGGGTGACATCACGCGCTTTCGCCCTGCACGGTGAGACATGCCTGACAGACCACCCTGGTCTTTGCCAGCCTCAGGGGCTGCTTCCATGTGTCCCCATCCTCACTTCCAACTGCTCCTTTATTTTCTTTTTTCTTCCAACATTTACTTTTGTTATACACACTGATGGTTTCCAGGCCAGATGCTCTGGGGCTCCTCGACTATTACCTCATGGATGCAGCATCTCTCCTGCCTGTCCTGGCACTCAACGTGCAGCCAGATGACTTTGTCCTCGACCTCTGTGCGGCTCCGGGCGGGAAGACTCTGGCTCTGCTGCAGACTGGGTTTTGTGGTGAGTGGGGATGGGTGTTCCCTTGTTCCCGTGTGTAAAACAGGGCTGGAGCAGTGTACTGCACCCATTCATGCCTGACCATTAATGATTTCTGTGTGGAAGAGCTGGGAACCAGGTGTGTTTCTGCAGAAGTGACATTCCCAGTGTGCCTGTTCTGTCCTGTCAGGGCATCTGGCAGCCAACGACGTCTCCGTTTCCCGGACAAAGAGGCTGTACCAGATTCTCCATAGTTATGTCCCCAAAGAAGTCAGGGACACTGTGAGTGTCACGTCCTACGATGGAAGGGACTGGGACCAGGTGAAAGGAGGCACTTTCCATAAGGTATGTGTTGGGAACCAGTGAAGATAAACCCATCAAGTTCACTTCTCTCCTCTTTTTGAGGAAGACAGCAGGTTATCCTTCCATGTAACTGTGTAGTTTTCTGTAATCACAAATGAAGAGAAAGAAGACCAAGCCACACAAGGAGTAATATTTCCTCCTGCTATCTCTTCCTGCAGGATCTAGTGCATATATGCATCTAGAGTTGTACCTTTACTTGCCTGTGTAACACCCTTTAGAAATCCTGTTCTTGTCCATCACCTGGAAGGGGTTAAATGTGAAGATTAGATAATTCTGGCTTCTCAGCCATGTCCAGCCACAGGGGCTGGGTTTGGTGTTCTAGCCGTGGGACTGGATTGGGTACTCTGGCTGCAGCAGCAATGCCCATGTGTGCTACAGGAGCATTGCCAGGGACACACACAGAGCAGGGACATTAAATAAGGACATGAGTTAGTGCAGGATGTTTTCCACCATTTTTGCATGTTCCGAAAGTGCCAGAGCAGCCAGATGATTACAGTTCAATGTGGTGACCACCTGTGTTTGGGCACTGCGAGCTGTTGGCAGGGGTGGAGGAGGTGGTCATGGGGCTGGCTGCAGGAGGGGACTCGCTGAGCTTGACCTGTGCAGGGGGCTGAGGTGGGACCTCTGCTGCTGCAGGTGCTGGTGGATGTGCCCTGCACGACAGACAGACACTCTGCCATGCAGGAGGACAACAACATCTTTCACAAGAGGCGAACCAAAGAGCGTCAGATGCTGCCCATGCTGCAGCTGCAGCTGCTGATGTGAGTGAGCTCGGTTGTGTTGTGTTCCCTGAAACCTCTTCTTACTCTGTCCCCAGCTGGGAAGTGTGGAAACCATGTGTAGTTTTCTGGCAGTAGTTGGAACACATGAAATCACAGTAAGGGTAAGAAAGTGCAGATGTTCTTGGTCAGATCACTTGTCCTTCTGTCCCCAGCAGTAGCCATAGGATGTAGGGAGAAGGGTCTAAGGAACAGGATGGGTACAGTTGTTTTGGATGATGATCTCCTGGGTCCTGGCAGTCAGCCCTGGAGGATTCTTGCGTGCCCACCTATCCCAGGACACAGGAGGACATGTGCTGGGAAGGGCCACGGCTTGTCACTGTGTGCTGTGGCAATAAGGAAGCAGATTAGAGAGTCCCATGGCAGCACTTGAACTGTAAGAATCTCTTCCCCTGTATGTATATCTCGTTCCTTTGGATGTGACTGCAGGATTACACCTCCCAGCTGCTCTCCACTAGCATCTCCCACGTTAAATCCTTTATCAATATAAGTACTGTTTGACTCTGCCCTGGCCCAAAACACTCCTCATGTTGCAGTGACACAGACTGCCGAGCCTGTGGAGTTCAGATGGGGTTTGTCTGTCACTTCCTATGAGTTCCCTGGTGGCTTCCCAGTTTCGGTGGGTGGGGATGCCCCTCAGTGTCCCTCCCTCAGAGTCCTCCTGGTGACCACGTGTTGCTGCCCTTGCTGCAGGGCTGGGATCCTGGCGGCGAGGCCGGGAGGAGCTGTGGTGTACTCCACGTGCTCCCTGTCCCCGCTGCAGAACGAGTGTGTGGTGGAGAGGGCGCTGGACGTGGCAGAAGCCCAGTTCAACATCAGCGTCCACGTGGAGGGCTTGAGCCACTTCCGGACGCTCTTCCAGGACACGTTTTCCTTCTTCTCGGACTGCCGGCTCGGGGAGCTTGTCCTGCCTCACCTCACAGCCAACTTTGGGCCCATGTATTTCTGCAAGTTACGTCGGATGTAGAAGGGGCAGCAGAATCTGTCTGTCTGCTGTCAGGAAACAGCCCAGTATTTAAGGGAAAGCAGAACTGCTTTATATTTATTTTTCTTTCTAAAATGTCCCAAAGGAAGCATGCTTTTTTATTGCAGACATGGGGAATAAATGAGAAAGACCTGCTGTGGTGTTTCCTGAGTACTTACCTGTTTGAGACTGAGGTGTTTAATCTACCAAAGAGACAGAGAGGTTTTATCAGAGGGAGCAATTTATCCATCTGTGGGGTGGGATAAATGGCCCTGCTCTCTTCCTCCTCTCTGACTGCTTTGATCCTGCATGAGCAGGTTTGGGTTAACAAACACCATCTGGGGATCTCAGCCTTTCTGTCCCAGATCTCACCATCTGCATAAATGAGTTGCATCTGTCTATGCTTATCTGCTGCCTTCAGAGAGAGCAGCCTGAGGTCCTGAAACCAGAGGCTCCTAAGAGTGCCCCTCCTGTGGGGTTGGAAATGTACTTGGGATGCTGGAGATCTGGTGCTGTGGAGAGGCCAGTGACTATTGCTGTCTCTCACAGCTAGCAAGGCTATGGATAAGTGTGAATATTCCCATGCTAGATGCCATTTAATGTCCAGTCAGCAGGTGTTTGTATGATTTTGAGTAGTAACTTTATTTATAGAATCATCACCATCAGTGAAGGATTACTGGAATTTATCATAGAAGTTGCTTAATAGATACGTTTTTATTTTTGTGAGCAAATTACAGTGGTGGGAAGTGAAGGACACAGCTGTATTCCTCATGGGGCAGCCCATAGTTCCATCCATATGAAGTTACTCCACTGCCAGCAAGAAAATACTATTGAACTTCTGTAATCCTTTCCTCTCAGCACAACCCTGTTTCTGCAGGAGGCAGCACTGGAAATAGTGGAAATAGGGGTGAACCCACACCCATGGCCATCCATCCTTGCTGGAAGTGCAGTTCCTAGATTTGCCACTGTTTGAACCTGTTTTAAGCCAGTCCTGCAGGGCATCTGGGTTCATTACAGGATCTGTGTTTATTGGCAAGGAGGGGTCAGGAGGTGGCGTTTCCTTCCTCCTCCCCTCCTCAGTGCAGTCTCCGCACTGCTCGTGGCAGTCGTGCAGCACTGTCCCTTCTCCTTGGGGGCCATGGTGACTATGCCACTCTCTTGTCACGGCTGAGGGTCTCCACCTCCTTCATGAAGCGCAGGCACAGCTCCTCCTGCCACGGCAAGGCCACGCACTGCACGGCCACGGGCATCCCCACGGCTCCTGACACAGCCTGCAGCGGGGGCGCGAGCAGTGAGGGGTCACCCGGGGGCTCGCACCTCCAGCAGATTTTGGGAGCTTGGTTTAGGCCCGTGGCTCATCCCACAGGGTGGGGAGGTTGGAGTTTGAGCCCTGTTAGTGTGCTGGGCAGAGGGAATGCTCTTGCTCTTCTCTGATAGAAATGGTTGCCAAATATTGGGTAACGTGTTTGAGACACCTTCCCCACACACACCCCAGCCAGCTCTGCCTTGAGCTGTCTTGTAGGCAGATTCCTTTTCCTTCAGCATCCTCATTCCTGATCTATGCTCCACTGACAGCCTGGGCCTGGTTGAAGGCAATGTGGAGCAGGAGGAAAGTGAGGTGCAGTGCTGTGGGCTGTGGCTGTTGCAAGGACCTGGTCCCAGAAGCTTTGCTGCATGACTGCTTGCTGCTTCAGCCTATGGGAAATCCTTTAGTCCCCCCAAAACTTAGTGATTTACCTGTTGGGGGCTTGGGAGAACAGCAAGGGGTGTGTTCAAGGTGGGTTTGGGGATTACCAAGGGGTGTATAAAGAAGATAGAAATTTTTTTGCGCTGTGCCCATTCCGATGGAGACATTTAGGAGCCTCTGATATCATCAAAACTGCTACCTGAACACACATCAGCAGTCTCTGCTCCCCCCCTTCCCCTACCTGTTTCAGTGTCCGGTCCCAGGGGTCATCACAGCATCCTTTGTAAAGCTTTAGCTCTTCCTCATCAGCCTCTGTCACGGTGCTGACAGGGACAACCCCGGCGGGGAAGTTCAAGACGTTGTACAGCATCGTGGAGGAGATGGCACCTGAGAGAAGCAGGAGAAGGTGCAGGCAGTCACAGCCTTCTGTCTTCAACCTTACACATTCCATATTCACTGAAGCCCCTGAGAAATGTGTCTGTCTCCACCTGCTCAGAGAGCTCTATTCCCATGAAATGCCTGTGTGGGCAGTGAAGCTCCCTGGTAGTGGGTGTTTCCCTCCAGTCTCAGCCACTGTGTTTCTCTGCCCTCCTGGGAAGGCCCCAGACTCACTTACCAAGGAGTTTCCTGGGGTATCCCATGGTGAAGGCAGGCCCCAGGACAGGGCACAGCACAACATCCAGCTGGAGTTCCTTCCACTGGCTGATGAACTGGGAGCGGTACACCTGGGGAGGAGAGGGGCGTGTCGTGGAGCCATGGCCATGCCTGGAGCCTCTCAGCCTCGCCAGGCACAACTGAGGAGGCAGCAGCAGGCAGAGGTGCTCAAGGGATGAGGCAGAGGAGCGTGTTGTTTGCCTGCACTGCGTGTGGCCAGGAATTTGAAAGGTCCCACTCTGGCCATCCCCACGCCCAGGACAGCCTTCACTGTGCCTGGGCATGAGCACTGCAGGCAACCAATGAAGTTCTGTCTGGCTCGAAAGCCCATCCACCCCATTCCTATCATTCTTTGTGCCTTTCCCTCCATCCTGCCTCCTCCCCAGCTGCCCCTCCCCTGCACAATCCCTTTCCAAACCCATGGCTCTCTGACCTGGCGCTTGCCGCAAAGCCTCAACTTGTAGCATGATGCCAAAGAGGAAAGTCCTCAAAACAAACCTGTATTTCATGGTGATGATTCCACATCTCTTTCACTGACCTGCAAGTGGAAATCATAGCAACATCTTTAAGCTGTAAGAGGAGGAGGAATTACTTAAATAGTCCTCTGGGTTGATAAGCCCTGGTGATTTTAGCAATTGCTTGAAACAATACAGCTTTCACAATCTTCCTAAAGTTTCCTTTGGCATCTGGCCAAGCAATTAAGCAGCAAATGTCTGGAAGTGCTGGAGAGAAGGTTTTCCTGATGGGCCTGGATTTAATACTCATCTCTTCCACAGGCTTCCTGTAATGACCTTATCCATTCAAATGCCCCATTGCTGTCAGTATATCGCTAGGGGCAGTGGAGTCATGTCCAGGAATGAGGGACAGCCCCTGCAGAGAGCAGATCACAGCCTGGTGTGAATCCAGTCCCCCCCCAGCCAAGGACACCTAGAGGAGAAGGTATCACCCATTTCCACCGACATCCCTGGGGACAATTCCATCTTACCTCATTCCAGCCATGGCGCTCAGGTAGTCAGCCAGGCGGGGAAACTGGAAAGGCACGAGGTTCCTTAGGGATGTGACATGGGGCTGCAGTAACTTGTGTCACCCCAGGAAGCCCCCATTCCTGTCCTGAGGGACAGGGACTCACCAGAGGTTTAAGAAGCAGAGCCAGCAGCTTCTTCACCAGCCTTGGCATCTTGCAGGAATTCACCTGTGGTTTCAAGCCTGGATCTATAATATTTCCTGTGCTGAGAGATGACAAGAGGATGGGGTCACGCCAGAGCAGCTGTTTGTCCTTTCTCAGAGAGCTGAGTGTTGCCTGTTTGCGGTGGGAGAGCTGGGCTCCTTGTGCCTGTGCCATGCTCATGGCATGGGGATGGAGGTGTTGGCAGCACTGCTGCCAGAGGGCTCCTACTTACAACACATCCAGCCAGGTACGGCCTCCATCAGCAAAAAACGTCTTCAGAAACAGTTCAGTCATGACATAGGGGATCCGAGGAGGAGAGAAGAGCACCAGCTGCACCAAAACACAAGATTATGTGGCAGCCTGGGGATGTGAATAGTTTCCAAGACCCAAATGTGGATAACCCTCAGAAGCAGAGAAGCACCTCCCTGGGCTCCATGTGCCAAGAGAAGTCCTGGTTGAAACATTTTCCATCCAATAGTCTCCCCATGAGATTATTCCTGCTGGTTGCCCCTGAGATGCACTTCTCCCTTAGGCAGAGGGGTCTCTACCTGGTGTTATGTGGCTGGAGTAACATAATCCCATACCTCAGCCAGGTCATTTTTCCCACAGATGTGCTTGGGATCTGTGTCTGGTTTCTGAAGGGTTATTTCCTCAGCGAGGAGCGAGGCTGGGGACACCCTGGGGAGAAGAGCAGGGGGTGGTGGTGCTCACCTGGTGCCCAGCTGCCTGCAGAGCACGCCTGGTTTCCTGCACTGCCCTCCTCATGCAGGGGGGCAGCGGGAAGTAGCCGTCGGTGTCGTAGTACCCGACCCGCAGGGGAGTGGAGCTGGAGTACACCTGGAGCAAGGAGACACCAGTTATCATTCCTATTCCTAATGGGATTGCTGTGAAAATCCTTTAGATGTACACCATTGACCAGGTCTGGGAGCAGGACTGGATCCAGCCACACCCACACTACATCAAGAAAGCAAGGGGGGTCCTCTCTGAACCTTGTGATGCTGTGGGAGGGTCTCTCCTACTCCTTGTATTTCCCTATAAAATTCTTAGATCTGAACTGTTGGCCAATCTGGGACTAGGATTGGACTCAGCTGTACCTAGGCTCTGTCAGGAGTTTAGAAAGCAAAGGGATCCTTTCTGAACCTTGTGACTCAATGGGAGGCTCTTCCCTGCCCTTTGCACCCTTGTTCTTTGCATCCCCAGTCTCCAGGCAAATCATTCCAAAGTGACACTGAGCTGATTTTCCTTTGTGTGCTCCATTTCAGAATAAGTAACAGAGTAAACCCTGTCATTGAACTTTGTCACCCTTTTGCAAATTTGTTTTAAAACCTGCTTTTTGGAATGCCTTTGACAGTGATTCTTTACGTGACCTAAATCACTCATTGGTGACACCCACCCTGCTGGGGGAAGGTCTGCTCCCACACTGACACCCACTGCAGAAGGGGACAAGAGCTCCAACTGCTAAGGAGTGACTAATATTCTGGTTTGCTGTTTATAGTTTTACCCTTTCCAAATGTCTACCCCTGCCTTTTTCTCCAGGCCCTCCTTCAGGAGGAGCACAGCCACTCCAGACAAGTGGATTCAACCACTCCTAAAAAGTGTGGAGCTGGAAAAACCTCCTGAAGCTGGTCTGCTGCAGAAAGAAAGGGAACACCCTCAGTTAAGAGATTTGCTGCAGCAGTTTCTGCTCCTGTCTCATCTACCCCTAAAGATCTCCAGCTATTTGCTCCCAGTGTCACCTTCTTCCCTGCTCTTTCCCGGATCCTCTCAATTCAATGAGCTGCATTCCAGCTGAGAAGACAGACAGGATAACTACTGATTTGCCTATTTTTTTTAAAATGAGAATTACGAATTGTGCCCTCAAAGAGAGCTATTTTACTGAAAACCAGTACTGTAAAGATAACTGGACCCTTCAGGAGGGCGTGTGGCACCCTGGAAGGAACCAGAGCTTGCTGAGTGAAGGCCTCACCTCCTCGTTGAAGGGGATGGGGGGCACGGTGGGGTCCAGCTGGAACATCTCCTGGCAGAGCAGAGCCTTCATGCACAGGGCCAGGCTGTCCACGTCCCTTGCCATGGGCCCCAGGGCACAGGGGACTGGATGGGACAAGAGCAAACACCCAAATTGAGCAGATGGATGTGCCAAACAAACACCAGCCCACCCCTCTGCACAGCCACGTCGGGGTGAGCAGGCAACAAGGGAAGTTTCAGATGGACTCCAGACAGGCCTTTGTTGTCTCAGGTTTTCTTCTGGCCTACATGAGAACATCAGGCTCTTCATAGGATATAGGGAAAAGGAATTTAAAATTCATGTACCTGCCAGGATGCCATTGACAGGGCCAGTCACTCCAGATAGGCTATGGGAAAAGAAGAAGTACATTGTCATTTCAGTAATGGGAAAATATTCACAATATGTTTGAAAAGCATGTGGGGTCTCCAGCCCAGGACCAGAAACAGAAGGAAATTATTTCAAAAATTTGAATGGAGTAGTTCAAACCAGGAAATTTTGGCCCAAAAAAACAAACCTAAACCGCAACAGATCTTAGTTTTGGTTTAACCAAAACTGTTGCATTTTGGCATTATTTAACCCCTTTAACTCCCTTTTACTTTAAACTCCAGGCTAGATTTACAATTAAAATATGCCCATTTCCCACTAAGTCTAACCATGCCATCTCCTGGGGGAGGTTTGGAGCAAAGGTAGCCACCCTTTAAGAGCCACTCTCTCTCCTCCCTCCAAGTACTCACCCAGTACTTTCCCCCTTCAGCCAAGCCTGACCAGGAGCAGGGTTGGAAGGGCAGCCCCAGCACCCACCTGAGCCTCTCAGCCGTGGGTTTGAGGCCGCAGAGCCCGCAGAAGCTGGAGGGCAGGCGGATGCTGCCGCCCGTGTCGGAGCCGATGCCCAGGATGGAGCCTCCCCCTGCGATCAGAGCTCCCTCCCCTCCCGAGGAGCCCCCGGGGCTCCTCTGGGGGTTCAAGGGGTTCAAGGTTTGCCCAAAGATGGGGTTGCTGCATTCATAGCTGAGGAGAAGAAAGGCAGGAAAGAGGCTGTAAGGAACAGGCAAATGCCTTGGTTTGTTTGTTTTCCTTTGCAGAGAGCCTGTGTGGCACAGCCAACCCCATCCTTTCGTCCTGTAAATCCCTCAGGACACAGCTCATTCCCACGAGCCTCTGCTCTCCCTCCCATGCACAAGTGCACTCGATTTCTCTTAATTCATGGTAGGCTTTTCCCCCTCTTTATCTTTTATCTGACAGCTTTTTCAGTTGAGATTGTTGCCAGATAATGGAAAAGGGACTCTCCAGGCCACATCTCAGGAGCCAGGGAGGAGCCTGTCCGGGGACCTACAGGCTGGGATTTTCCTTCAGAAGCACAACCAGATTTTTAATGATGTGTGTCACCTGAAGAGGGATTGTGGCACATTGGTCATTGCAAATGGAATGGCCCCTTGTCTCTTCAGGACCTTGACCAGGACACTGTCCTCCTCCACCAGAGTGCCCAGGCACTGCACGAACCCACAGGTTGCCAAGTGCCCCTGCAGAGAGGAGAAGTGACAAGGGACACAATCAATGCAGTTCCCTTGCTCTTCTGGAAGGATCCTCTGGCATTCCTTCAGGGGCTGTGTGTTTGGTACCAACCCACTCCCTTGAGAGCCCTTGCTCAAAGGAGTCCCTCTCCTTCCACCCTTGGCAGAGGGCTGCCAAGCACTCACTGGGTTAAAGCTTCTCCTGGAGCTCTCCTTGCTCTTTTCCTTGCTCCTTTTCTCCCCTGACCCAAATGCAGCTCCATACTCCATAGGTGCACTAGCTCAGGATCAAACTCAGCATCCTGCTGTCCAAGTGAATCCACCAGTGGATGTTCAGGGAAGGAATAACCCCAGGTAAACAAAATGTGTGAGCCTTTTCCAGTTAGCCTTTGGTATTTGGGGCTCAACTTCAGTGCAGCCTGTACTGTGTCATGTATCAGAGGAGAAATAATTTGTGTCTATAATTATTCATCCCTGGCTTTTCTCTGCTGATGGAGGTTTGTGCTGCTTTTGGCTGGGCTAGAGTTTATTTCCTTCACAGTAGCTACTACAGGGCTGTGTTTTGGATTTTGTGCTGTAAACAGTGTTGATAACACAGGGATGCTATTGTTGTCACTGAGCAGGGCTTGCACAGAGCCCACACTGCCTCACCAGTGAGCAGGCTGAGGGTGCACAGCTGGGAGGGGACAGTCAGGACAGCTGACCCCAAGCGACCAGAGGGACATTCCATGCCATATGGAGTCATGATCAGCATATAAAGCTGGGGGAAGAGGAAGGAAGGGGAGATGTTTGGGGTGATGGTAACTGGGAAACTTGGGGTTTCCCAGTTACCATCACACATGATGGAGCCCTGCTCTCCTGGGGGTGGCTGAACACCTGCCTGCCCATGGGAAGTGGTGAACGAGTTACTTGTTTTGCTTTCCTTGTGTGCAGAGTTTGCATAATAAACTGTCCTTATCTCAACCCACAAGTTTTCTCACTTTTACCCTTTCTATTCTCTCTGCCACATCCCACCAGGTGTGGGGGGAGTGAGTGAGTGAGTGCCCACTGGGTTGCAGCTCAGACACAGCCAGGTTTCCTGTGGTGCAAGCAGGGAGGGATTGGGTCCCTTCCCCATTCTCCATCTCCCACCACTCCCCCACCCAGCCCAGCCCACTCTGGGACATCCACAAACACAAAGGGAAGAACCTTGTGGCCGATGTGATCCTTGATGCTGACGGGGATGCCATAGAGCAGCCCTTTCTCCTTGTGCCCTTCTATTTCCTGGAGCTGCTCCTCACACTCTGGGATAAAGTGTCGCAAGCAGTTTGTCTGCTGGGTCACTTCCAGGGCCTTTCTTGGGCATGTGGAGGAACAGGTGATGGATAAGAACAGCATCATTACACAGCTGCACTCAGCAGCTACCTTGATTTACAAAATACAGCCTGAATAACCCCTTCCCCAGAGCATCCCAGCTCGAGCCATCTCAAAGGACTGCCCAGTGGTGGATCTGACCCAGGAGACAGAGCATGTTTTTCTCTCAATATCTCCTGTACTAAAGGCTGGTCATAATCCAGCTCCAATGAGCCTTTTCAGCCACCAGCACACACACCATGGCACGGAGAATGTAAAAGATTTGCTTTGTCCATCTCACTGTGGATGGACACTCACCTTCTCTAAGTAGGTGTAGAGGACGGTCCTGGGGGACAGAGACCCTTCCTGGAGTCTTCCAGTGAGTTCCAGCAGGGGCAGGGACAGAATGGCATCTGTCTGGACACTGGGGACCTGCAGAGGGAAGGTGAGGAGGATCCAGGACAGCAGCTCCAGTTATGTAGCAGTGTGGAAAATGGATGGTGTTTGCTGCTACCTCCCGAAAGTGTCTTCTGAGAAAGCCACTCGGGCAGGCACAGTCAGTCACTCAATCCACACTCACACCACAGATAACTCAGCAAAGAAGGACAGAAAGGGTCTCTGTAAGAGTTCTTACAGGGAAGAAGAGTTCTGCAATAAATCTCTTTAGTGAGGTTTGTTGTAGAGCCATGCTGGAGGCTCTACTGTCCCTGGAGGAGTCCAGGGACAGAAGACGAGACAACAGCGCAATGTCCCGGGTTAAGTCTGGGCTCAGGGGCCAGTGGTCTGTGGGCACAGGGGCAGTACCAGGGCAGGGCAAAGGGCAGTGACCTGCAAGGAAAGGGCAGATTAACACAGTGCTGCAGAGCACTGCGGGAGAAGCCCCTTTTGCTCACCCCAAGCACTGAGGCATTTTCTAAGCCTGTGGCAAATTCTTCCAGGACATTACCCTAGAAGTTCTCCTAATAGGCTCAAAGGTCTCCCCACAGTTACCCTTTAGCTCAGGGGATAAGGCTGCTAAGCTTTGTCAACATTATCAGCAGAGCTTGCTGAAAGCCAGATCCTGCATGTGGGGGTTCAGATGTTGAGCTGCCAAGTGTTTTATCCTGAGTTTGGATATCACAAACTGGGTGCAAACACAGGAACCCAGGTGTTGAAGGGCTTTGTCCATCCACTGCAGCAGAAGACATGGCAGTGCCTTCCTTCTGGCATGGTGGGAGTTAGCCACTGACCAAGACATAACCTCAGCTGAACAAACTGCCTGGGGCAGAAGGTACCAAAGTCCTTGCACACAAGTCTCAGGCTGTCCTTTCATCCCCCAGAACAGATATAGGCAGTGCAGGACAGCCTGGGCTGAGAACAAACATTTAACAGCTCAAGCCCATCAAACTGCAAGGAAGTCAGCAGGGACTCACAGGTGGTCTACTCAGGTAAAGAAGACTGGCAGTTCTCACTGCCACCAGGTTTTTAGAGGGTTTATATAATATATTTATATTTATATAGATCTAAATTTAAGAAAAAAAGGTATATGTATCATTTGTAGCTGGTATGCTTTATCTCCAGGTGTGTTATCTGTATAAACATGAGCTGATTTACCCAGTGTGTATTCAGAAGTGAATGGAGCAGAAAGGAAAGGGGGTTAGAAATGATGTTGCAGTAGAATTCAGGGCTGTGCTGGGTGGATGCCTGGCTCATTCACCCCCATGTCACACCCTGGTTGCTCCCAGGGGACACTGAAACCCCTGTGTTTCATTAGTATAAAGTTAGACCAGGCACCTTCTGGGCAGCCTGATGGGAGGTGCCACTGACTGAGAATGCTGATTTTGGAGACACCCCTGGAGCTGTCCAGAAGCCAAGTTTTAGAGCCAAAGGTAGAGGGGTGTGAACAGATGTGCAGACTTAGAGTTAACCAGAAGAAAAAGCTTTCTTGCTTCTACCCATTATCAGCAAGAGACATTTCCAGATCATTAAAGAATTGGGGTTTGGATCAATGAAGATCCAGTGCATAATCATCTGTGTTCTTCAAAAACCTCTTCTCAGTGAGTAATTCACATTCCCCAAGCTGTAGACTCCCACCACACCTCATCCAGCTTGAGGAGGGCAGTGATCTCCCTTTCTCCCAAGGCAGCCTTTCCTCTTGTTGAGGGCTGCTGGCACATCTCCTCCTTATAGAAGCTATGGGGCCATGAGCTGGAAGGAGGAGCTGAAGGACAGCATCAGCAGACACCCCAGTGGGACTCAGACTCCCAGGGAGGATGGTTTACCTGCTCCCTGAACTGCTGGACAACCTTTGCCATTTTCTTCATACCCTCATCCCGGGTCCTCCGAGCCTCTTCCATTTTCTTGTGGATCATCTTCTTGCCCAGCCATTTCCAGACCCCCAGGGCTGCCACGGAGCCACCGAGCAGGGCGAGGGCAGCAGAAGTGTTCACCCTCCCCTCTGGCAGGAGCTGTCCCAGCTGCTGCTGCTGGATCATCATGTGTACCTCTGCTCTCCGAGGACGCAGTGAGAAGGAAAAGCAAGGCAGGTGCAGGAGACCTTCCCTGACTCCTCAGGCCCATCCCTCCCCCCAGCATCACTGTCCTGGGTCAGTAAACAGGTCAGATAGCTCAGTCTAAAGCTGGACCCTGCAAGGCTACTGTAGGTGGAGTGTGCAGTGAGAATGATTAACCATGGGATGGAGAAGGTAAAGTTTGGCCAATGGACCTTGTGTTCATTGGGGTGTTGGGTTTATAGGGGCTTTCTGGACTGTGGGAAGTTCCCGCTGGGGAGGACTGTAGGATCAACTGAACAAATGCAGCAAGGAAATTGCTGCTCTCCTATTTCCTCTGTAGCCTGAGAGGACAATGGGAGAAGAGGAAAAACAGCTTGAAATAACAAGGCTTCCCTGAAAAGGGCTGGGGAGTGGTATGCTGAAGGAATGCATAGCTGTGGGGTACCCTGGGTTCACCAAGTCCATTCTGCTGCTGCCACTGTGACCAGAGGATGTTTTGGCACTGCTGTGGTGTCCCCATGCACCAGAAGGAGAGGCTGATCCACCCTGTGACAAAGCATATTGTATTGCCTTAGGAGTGGAAAATCCCACAGGCTTGCAGGCCAGGAGCAAACTATTTCTACCAGACATTGGAAAGGCTGCTGTGTGACGTCTTTCCAGCCTCTCACTACAAGCACCAAGAACAACACACTGAGCTGAAGGCCACAGTGAAACCCAGCCAATATCAGCCATGGTCTGTCTGCAGTCTCCTCTGTTGCTTTTGGATGGTGGATCCTCCCTATGGGTTCCCTCCTTGGGAAAAGTGTTTGGGAGCTATGGATTGAGCATTACAAAGCTTTGCAAGCTTCCAGCAGAGCATGGAATTGGATATGGAATGGAGGCTGAAGAGCTCTCTCCCTTCAGGGCTAAGTGGTCCTCTAGTGCTCAGTTTCCCATTGTCATGTCTGTTCTTAGCAGTTTTGAGAGTTTACTGCTGTTTTCTGTCACAATTTGTGTCAGCTGGGAATGTTCTTATCTTAGTTCTTAACTAGAGAAATTTGTGGATTCTGAACAAATCTGGCTTTGGTGTCCTCAAGGAAACATTCTGGAGCTGGCAGCAATGTGGTAACAAATTGAGCTGGCCTTTTCCTGTGTCCATTCCAGTGGCACTCTTCCTTGGGGGATGCCCCCTCAGCTCTGGCACTGCTGGTGTGAAAAGAGCTGCAGCTTGGGAAGATGCCTGCAGCTCATCCTGCTCCTGCTCCATGGTGCTGGCTGCAGCAGGAGCTTCCAGAAGGTGCAGAGTGATGCATGTGAGCAGAGCCAGCATGCAGCACTGCCCAGCCCTCTCCCAATCCCCATCCAGCCTCCAGGAATCCATGCCAGAGGTGGCTTCCTTGTCTGTCTGACAGCACCACAGCCTCTGTGATGGGTTGAGCAGATGTGGGAGGGTTTTCTCCCTGTCCTGGGAAGTGTCAGGGCATCAGCCTCCCACATCCTCCCACATCCTTCCACATCCTCCTGTGCTCTGGGATCTGTGCCCCGATCCTGCTCTTTAGACACTTGGTAAATGTTTAACACAGACAGACACAGCTGTGTCTGGACTGACTTGGCATTTCAAAGGGCACATGTTTCAGCAGGCACAGCTGCATTTCCAGATGGCTGGATGCTGGATGCTGCTGGGGAAAACCCCTCTCCTATCTATGTGCCAGCATCTCCACACCATTCATGAATCCGAGGTGTGGCTCCTCCTGCCACCACAAGGCCACAAATCCAAGGGAACCTAAAGGAGGGAAGTAGAGGGATGTCCCAAGTGGAATCTCAAGTCCACAGCAGAGGAGACAGACCAGCCTGACTTGCAGGTCAATATTCACTTCTCCACGTTGATTTTGTCACCTGAATTGATCCAAGACCAGGTCAAACCCACTGGCGGAGTTCAGATGAAAGCCATGACCCTTTTCACAGGGAGAGTCAGCCTGTAACAGCTGGCCTGGGATTTCATTGTGGCATCCACAACATGCCCTTCACTTTGACCATCCCAGAAAAAGGCAGTTAAACCAAATCAGAAAGTCCCCTCCTGTCCCCAGCAAGACCTGCACCATCTTTGCTTGCAAGAGCAAAACTGCACTGATTCACTCTCAGCAGGTTCAGCTCTCAAGCAGGCTGGGTCTTTTCTGAAATTCTTATAACAGAAATGGTTTTTCCCTAAATTGGTAAGACACATTTTTGTCAGCTTTGACCCCATTCTGACTGAAATGACAAAGAATAAAGCCTGACAGCTGTGTCTTGGGTTCATGTATTTGTAACCAAACACTCTGATGCTCTTTTTAATACTATTTACAAAATGAGGCACATTAACTGTGCTGCTCTGAAAGAATTTGAAAGGCATTTTATAAAATACTGAAATCATGGTGAAATGGGCTGGACCCCACTGGGGAACTTGTTCAAGTTGGCTCAGAGGGCTGAATAAATATTTTCTGGGAACTCTCCAGTTTCTGACTCATTTCAGCCTGGAATATCCATTGGAAGCATAACATTTTCCTCAGTTCCAGTCCAACTCCACCAGCACTCACAGAACATAAGAGCTGCTAAGAAACTTTCCCCTACCTAAGCTGCAATTTTCCGAACACCAAGGACATCAGTTGAGAGGTGAGGGTCTGTCCCTAATAACCCTTTTTCACATTGCTCAGCCAGGACCCTGTTGGCTTTTCCTGAATAAACTGATAGGATGGGAAGAGAGAACTCCCATAACAACCCTCAGACCCCTGACAGCAGGGGCTGCTTTCTCTCCTGACCATCCCTACATTTTTCCCACTTTATGGGTATTGCACTATTTTCCTTCAGATTTTCCCCAGCCAAGTTGTATGAATCCTACTTAGAACTTGTCCAGCAAGGCAGAAACATGATCAGAAAGGGTGCTGCAGAGAGCTGTTAGCTCTTCACCAGAAGTCCAGGAGCATTCCTATTTCTTCCATCATGTCTGGTGTCTTGCACAGGTCTGTCCTCACTGAGTGACAGCTGTGACTTCAGTGCCCTGATGGTGAGGGACTCTCCATCTTTCAGAGTGAAAGATTTACCAACCCTAATTCTTGGTGTGTGTGGGGGTTTTTTTTGGTGGTTTTTTTGTTTGTTTGTTTGTTTGTTTGTTTGTTTTTGTGTGTGTGTGTGTGTGTGTGTGTGTTTCAAGGGTGAGCCTTGTTATGTTCAGCTGTTTTGTTTCACCTGCTTTTTGAACATGTGCTTTAAGCTTCTTCAACTACCACCTTCTTTGAAACTTCTTTGAAGTGAATATCTGGGATCTTGGGAATGTTTGTGTCCCTAATTTTCTCTGCCACTGCCTCCTACATAGAGAGCTGTGTGTATTTTGGATACTGTAAGGGAACAACTGACCCCTTCTAACCACTCATGCTCTGTTGGTGTAAGTGCTTCTAGGGCGTTTTATTTGCTGCTGGTGTTGTGATTATGCAACAATGTGAACTGCAAACTAAAGAAAAAGTCCTGCAAAATAAAGTAAAACCAAATAAAATCCTTGCATTTTCTGATACCTCAATCTCTCAACCTTGCTTGGCTATTTATCTGGCCATAGAATGAAATGTGGATTAAAGAGGGCAGATTTAAATTACTAAAATCAAGAGGGAGGAGGAAAAAGGATCAAAGACCACAACCGGGGTATTGTGCTGAAGATGAAAGAAACTAGCCAAAACAAAGCCTTTTTGGCCCAAGCAGTATTTGTACATAATTCTCTGGGACAGACCAAAGCCTGGACTTTGGTCAGTGCACTCTGCAAACACACGGTGCAGGGCTGCAAGGGCTGCACAGCCCAAGCCAGCAGCCCTTAGTGAAGGAGCTGCAGACAGCAGCACTGTGCTGGTGGGTGTGGAAGGGACTGACGTTCTTTTTCCAGCTTGGAGGAGGCCTGGAGGAAGAACTCTGCTGCTGAAGACTTGAAGTTATGCCCTGCTAAAGGCGTTTCTCTGCTAGTATTTCAGCACCTGACCTCACCAGACTGCTCTCAGCATCACCCTCCCCACTTTCCCCTACATTGATGCAGCAATGGCAACTGAGGTCATGAACAACCTGGCTGGAGAATGGCCCTCAATTTTACCCAGGAAGGTGCTTTGCTGTCTGCCCAGCTGAGGCATTTACCTGGTCTGTAAATTCCTGAACAAACCCCTAAATCAGGGGTCGGTTCTGTTTGGTCAGACTATGCTGACCAAACATGTATCTTATTTCCCTCACACTTTTTCAACATTCTTCTGGACGTCTTCTCTACCTCATCCACTTCAGTGCCAGGAGAGTGTTATCTGAGCATGCATGCTGTCTACTTCAGCATCTGCTGGATCATAGGGAGAAATTCCCTTTGTCTGCTGGGTCTGAGAGAGAGTGCTGCAGGATCCTGAGATCTAGTGACTGGCTGGAGGCAGGAGAGTGGGAGGAACAGCAAATGCCTCCTAGAGCCATCCACAAGGAGCAGCTGGAATGCAGAGCACAAGTATGCCTGGAAAAACTTGTGGATGTGACAGCCTGGTCAGAGAGTGAGAAAATCAGATAAGTTTTCTCACAGCTGACTTGTGAGACTTTAGGGAATTGTAGAGAAATGGTGATAGCTTGTTATTATAAACAACCTGCAGGTGGTGTTTTCCTACTCTCTGTTTTCCTATTTTTCTCAAAGATTGTTTATAAGAGAGGTGTTTTTATTAATTAATTTTTGTTAATTAATACATTTGAAATGTATTGATTGATTGGCCAGTCTGGTCGGTATGTATTGGAACAGTCTATAAAAAGAGAGGATTTTCATACTAAAGCTGCTGCTATGCAAACCAGCCTCCTAGTGAGTCTGTGCAGTTTCTTACTAAATAGCAACAGAAATTCCTTCTAGAAACACGACTTTTTCACTTGGTTCAGTCTTGCAAAGATATGGAGGGATAGAGGAGTGAAGGACGCAGACCTTTCCTTGCAAAACAAGGTCTGTGCATGCTCAGGTCTAGCCAGGGATGCTACCTGGGCAGATTTCTTATTTAATGGACAGCTCTCACCTAGAGACCCTTTGGTCACTCCACAGGCTGTCCCCAGGCCGGGGCTCCGTGGCTGGTGTGCCCAGCAGCAATCCTGCCGAGGCAGAGCATCTCCTCGGGGCAGGGTGTGCCATGGAGCTTCTCCCGGCTCAGAGGGTGGTGACTCAGACCTGCTGCGTGACTGTCACGCTCCCTGTGTGACTCAGACCTGCTGCTGGCCACGGGGGGCAGCTGGATGACTGCAGCATCCCTGCACAGCCCCAGGGAAGCAGATGAGTACCAAGGGCAGTGTCACCCCTTCTCTGTCCCGGCAGGCTCGGGAAAGGAGTCACCCTAATGATCATTGCTCATGATAGTGCCTTATTTCAACACACACTTGCTTATTCAAAGCATTTCCATCACTCCCTCTTTGTCCTCCAGGCTCTTCTTCCACCCTGAGAGTGAAGGATGAGTCAAGAAACAGCACACCATTGTCACGGTGTGGCTGGAAGCACCAAACAGTGGAATGGCCTAAGTGTAGCCACAGAAGTGCTTTCTCATTTTCCCTGAAGTGTTTGTGGGCAATAAACTCCCATCTTTTCCCATTGCTTAACTGGAAGGAATAATGAGAAACAGGAGTGATGACAGACCAGTTAATATTTCTCTCAGCTTATGGTTAAACAGAGAACATTAGGCTTTGCAGGACTCCCTGCAGAGCTAAACTGCTGGATGGCATGGAGCTCTAGACAGCAAATGAGTTCAGGAAGGGGACAAGTTGTGGAGGACAGCTCTCTTGGCAGCTATTTAAACCCATGGGCTGACTGCAAGCCTTTGCCAAAAAGTCTCTTGGCCGAACAATGGCACAGCCAGAGGGGGAATCCTGCACTTACCAGCTTATCCTCTCCCACAAATATCTGCTCCTGCCCACTGTTGGAAGTACAATATTGCAATAAACAGCTCCTTGGTCTCACACCATACAAGAAATAATATTAAACTGTTATTGGATCCCTTTGGTCCAGCATTAACTCCTTTCCTTTGTTTTTTTGACTCAGTTTAACTCTAACAAGAAAGGACAATTTAGACAGAGACGAGATTTCTGCTGACTATTTTTAAACAGAATTTAGTGCCACTTTATTAAAACATTAGCTCAGAGTTTTCAACTCACTATCTACTTTGCTTCATATCAGGTAGAAGGTGGCTGGAGTGAAGAGCAGGGAATGAAAAGCCATCCCACTGAAGGCTGGCTCCCAGAACTCACACATTTCTCTTCGTGCCACGGGCAAGAGCCTCCACCTCCTTCATGAAGCGCAGGCACAGCTCCTCCTGCCACGGCAGGGCCACGCACTGCACGGCCACGGGCAGCCCCACAGCTCCTTCCACAGCCTGCAAAAGTTCAGGACAGTGCTGAGTCAGGGCACCAGGACAGGCACGGGACAGTGCAGGAAGGGAGGGCAGGGGAAGACAAGCGAGGGCACGGCTGCCAGGCTGACAAACACCAGGGTGCTGAAACAGCGGGTGCAAACTGCGCTGCTGAACAAGCTCCCACTCCCACTAGGAGATGTAGACAAGCCTTGGGGCAATGTCCTAGAGGTGTCACTCTGCTGGTTCTAAGACTTGAGCTCTTTTCCTGCTGACCTCTCTCAGCCTCTTGTCCCAGAGGTCTCCGTAGTGCCCTTGGTAGTGCTTCAGTTCTTCTTCATCGGCTCTCGTGACCGTGCTGACCGGCACCACCCCAGCAGGGAAGTCCAACACGTTGTACAGATTGGTGTAGGAGGTTGCAGCTGCAACACAGAGCATGCAAAACAGCAAAATTTAATGTGCTGAGCCAGCAATGACCTTCAGATGGTAACCTGAGTTGCAGGAATTGCAGGCTGGAGTTGCTGGTCCAGAGGAGGCCCTGAAAACATGCTGTGTCAAAGGGACTTTTGATGGAGAGGTTTGAGTGACAGAGAGCAGAGTGACCTGTGCATTCACCTGTCACTCATGTGGAGATTATATGTGCTCTGTGAGGGACCAATTCAGAGTCTGCATCTATCCCTGAGGAAAAATCCCAGCTACCTTTCCAAGATATTCCTGATGTCCAGTTATGTAACACCACCATGGGGATTTTGGAGACCAAAAGGTCATTGCTAGAGGGATGGAGGACCCTGACTTGCTGGAAGCTATAAAAAATGGCCTTTTTCTGTAAGTCACATGCAATGAGCCTTCCTGCTGTTGGCACAGTCTTGGGAAATGTGAGACAGCTGTATCCAAAAGAGCCTGGTGCTGTACCAGAATCTACCACAGCTGTCCTCACTGCCACTCTGCTGCAGGAGCAGCTCTGGGGCTTTCTGCAGCAGAAAAACAGGGAAAACTCACCCATGAACAACTGGGGCAGAGGGACCACTTAGTGCTGCCGCAGAATTATCCACACATATTCAACTCAGATGAGGTGGGGGTGTGAGAAGACCCACCCAGAGGCCTCTCCTTTGCTTTCTCCCAGAGGGAAGAGCCAGCACCGTGCATGGTTTAGGAAATGTCCATGGAACTCAAGTGTCCTGCTGCAGCTCTGCCCACAAATACAGCCCTGGGTGTGTGCAGAGGCTCCTCAGGGGACATTACCAAAGAGCTTCCCAGCATAGCCATGGTTGAAGGCTGGCCCCAGCATGGGACAAAGGATCACATCCAGCCTCAGCTGCCTCCATTTGCCGATGAACTCAGTGCGGTAAGCCTGGAAGGAAAGGCACAGAAGGAATCAGATGTTGGACAGCAGTGGCAGTTCAATGCTGACACAGGAAAAGGAGGGAGAAAGCCTTCCTGGATACAACAAAAAATTATTTAAGATAAAATCTGAACTGTGCTTTGAAAGGGTCAAGGGAGTTTGTTCTTCCATTTTTAGGTTTCCTGTCAGAATACCATGTGCTGCCCAGACCTAGACATTAATGCTAGGTGTGTGTTTCAGAGCTGATTTATCTGAGTATTAACCCAATCCTTTCCATGAACAGCTTTGTTTTAGAATTATATTGAATGGAGATCAACAGCAGTTTGTTTGGATGACTAAAAAGTCACATTTCCTAAAAGCTTTGGTTATTCTGGTATAAGTATTAAAAAACATGAAGCCAAAATACTTCCACATTCTGCATGAGGATACAGGTAAGGAAAGGAAGCAGCAAGGGAGATTTGGGCAAGCCCCAGGACATCCCCCACAACACAGGAGGCACAGCTTCAGGATTGTACTGCAGCTCCAAGAGAGATCCAGATTTGTAGTCTGGTTTAGCACAGCTTTGCTGAACATCAGGCAATGAATGAATCCATCCCCAAAGGGATATCCCACTTTGTCTTAGCAAACAGACACAGGTGGAACCACTGTTGTTTCTGCAGCCATTTTCTGGCTACAGGGACACATCTGTGCCATGGCCCAGCCCCTGTCCTGCACAACCCTTTCACAGCAAGTTTTCTGTACAAGAGTCTTCCAGTTCTCTCACAAAAGGCCTGGCCTTGGGGCTATTTTTTAGTCTGACCTCAATTTCCACCTGCAGTCTGAGATCCTTCCTGCTGAAAGTTCAACAAATGAGATATGTTTCCAGGAAATACAGTCACTGCAGCTAACCTGACTTTTT